>ML790954.1:65804-127447 GCA_009831015.1 Picea engelmannii
ATATACAGTTGAGGTACCACTTCATACGATCTTCCTTGGAAGATGGACAATTGAAGATGGAAAATATACACACTAGCCAGAATCCTGCAGACATGTTAACAAAGGGAGTAACCAGGGAGAAACTGAGTTCTTGCTCAGTTTCAGTTGGTCTTCAAGAATGAATATGAATATGAGAAATTTTCTAGGTCCAAGAAGGTTCAGAGTCCAGCATATACAGCAGTGGTGGAGTTGTTGAGATCAGTCTCCAAGTGGGAGATTGTTGGTTGTGGAGCCTGATTATCTTCCTGATTTATAGGTCTTTTACTTTCAGCCGTGTTTATACCCCATGAAGTATTTACACCCCAGAAGTATGTACACTCTTCCACGCGGGGGAGTGCAGAGGAGGGGTACCCCCTCTGTGGGGTCCGGGGGGCCTATCGCCTCGGCTGGGGGGTCTGGGGGCAAGCGGGCCCCCAGCAGGGGTTCGGGGGTGAAGCCCTCGAAGCAAAAATTGCCTTATAAAAGTATATTGTAATTTCATTGTAAATCTGGACCGTTCATTATAAGGTCGCAGATCTAGTGGTAGAGATTATGTTAGGGTTTTTTGCCCTAGAAGGCAACCCTCTTTTATGAGGGAAATGTATTGCGGCTATGGTTGATGGTGAATATTGTATTCTGAGAGAGGAGACTCTGATAGAAAGAAGATGAATTTACAGTGGGTTTTGCTGTAGGTTGTATCCCTTCATTTGATGGATAATAATAAAGGAAGGACCTGACAATTTCTCTGGTGGACGTAGCCCACACTGTGTGAACCACGTAAATCTGTGTCTCTCTTGTATTGTGTGTCTTTTGTGTTTTGTTTCTGCATTTGTTTTATTTTATTGCTCCGTGGTCCTGTTTTTCTAACAGACCCCCCATATAAAAGAAAACCACCCCGAAGCTAGTGGTGCCAGCCCCAAATCACCCGTACCCCAAGTGCCTTCCATACAAATGGTAAGTTCGATACTACCTTCTCATGCTAGTTATGTTCCAATACAATTAGTTAATTAGTAACAAATAGGAAGTGTGAGTACAGGGAGGATATTGGGATCCCCTCATAGATCGCAAGAAGGACCATTATGGTTCATATTGTTACGAAAAATAGGATCAACAATGGCTAGCCACGCGAGAGGCTTGATTGCTCGATACCCAAAATTTTGGGGTAAGGGAGATGAAGACGTTGAGAAACATTGGTTCTTATGTGAAGCCATCTAGAGATCCAGAGGGACTCTGTATGAAAATAAGCTGGTCGAGTTCCATACTACCTTGAGAGGTCTCTCTCTCAAGTGGTACATGAATATCATTGAACCAAGAGTGTCAGGGACGCAAGGTCAAGCGTTTACACTTGGCCATGTATGGACGAGGTTCATAGAAGAATTCAAAATACCTTAGTTAGAACAACAGGCTCTGTCCGAGTTGTGGGAGATCCAACAGAGAGAAGGTGAATCGTCCTGGGAGTACATCCAAAATCTTAAATATTCCATAGGAAGGTCAGCACATCCAATACATGAAGAACATCAAAGGGAGTGGTACATTCAGGGGTTGTTGCCTCTGACTCGGATTCCACTAATGCAACAATATATAGCCACGTTAACATACGCCTTGGAATAATCGATGAAGATTGAAGACATGGCGGGATACCCTGGGAGTTTAAGACTAAACTGACCCCTAGTAGATGTGAATCTGGTGCAACTACAAGGACATATATCAACACTAAGAGAAATGATTCAGGGGTTGATGATACCCAGACCAGGACGACCATAGGTTTGGTGCATAGGATGCTATATGAAAGGTCACTTGGCGAACGAATGTCCACAAATGAGGGGACTGGGATCTCCTCAGACTTTGATGGCAACCCCACCAGGACTCGTGGGAGGAGTTGCACAAGTATCGAGGAATTCGTCATTCCATCACCCCACCCCATATCACGCTTTCCCAAGAGGCCAAGAAACACCGACAATGGAATATTGTGAGATCCATAGAATCCATGGGCATGGTACAAGACAATGCCCCATCATGCAGAAGTATTCAACAGTGCCTAACATAGTACACTGTGAGTCCTACGCATACTACCAATCAATGTCGAGCATTGGACGCACTTGTGGATAGATTAGACCGAACAACATTCAGAGTGAACGAAAAACCTCAGGGGCCAGGGTGAGGTCGAGGAGGAGCTGGAGGATATTTCAGAGGAGGAAGAACTGGGGGACGAGGACCAAGTAGATGTTTTAATTGTGATGAACAAGGTCAGTTAGCCAGATATTATCCTTACCCAAGACACCCATGGTTCTGTCACTGCAGGACCAACAGACACGCAACTGAAGACTGTCCAGAGTTAATTGCAAAATGGGAAGACAGAGTACGAAAAAGAGGAACTAACCTTATCAATTCAGATATCAAAAGGATTTCTAAGGGACAATTTTGCCATCCTTAATATCGTTACCCAAGGAGGAGCAAAGACAGGAGCTGATGCTGATACTCTACCTCAGATTGAGAAAGCATCACCTAAGGGAGACAGGTATGACCCCCTAAAGAAAAAAGTGTTATTCAAATATTCCATAGAAGTATTCCATAACATTCCTAGTCATGAAATGCAAGAGAAACCCCCCAGTCGAATGTTTACCCTAATATGGTGCAAGTCCCTGCTTCACCCCCTGCCCCCAAAAACTCTCTAGTCATACCAAGATAGCCTGAGCAACCTCAAAATGCAGTTGACCTATGGTTTCATTTTTTCTCTAACATTATGGGGAATGATCAACTAACAGAAAAGTTGTGCAATGTGCTATACCTATTCCTAGGGAATGAAGAAACCTCAGAAGCAAGGATAAGGGCTAATATTCCCGAGAAGATTACTCAAAGAGTGCAGCGAATAAAAGTAAGAACCGTAAAATAATTTTTTCTGGTAGCCCAATTAGATGACTTCAAAATTAAGGACGTCATGTTGGACCTAGTGTCAGATGTGAAAATTCTTCCCAAGAAGACTTGGGAAGCCTTAGGAAAACCGATACTGACATATTCCCCAATTCAGTTGAGAATGGAAAACCAATATTGTATCTTTCCCATAAGAATACTAGAGAACATGGAAATCGATGTAGCAGGAGTAAAAAAAATGTTGGACTTTGAAGTCATTGATATCATGGGAGACAAGGACCCCTACCCTGTGCTACTTGGCATCGATTGGGCCTATGAAAACTATGTAGTGATCGACCTAAATAAAGACACCATGACTTTTGAAGCTGAGGGAATCAAGGCATTCAACCTTTGGATCCATATGTAGGACCTATATACACAGAACCAATAGATAATAATATGGAAGGAGAATACCTAGACCAGTTGTACACCGTAACAGCTGGGACAAGAAACGACTATATAAAACCTACCGCGGATGGATCAGTAAACTAGAGAAGTATATAGTCAGCAGATGAGGATTCAGAACTGGATTTTGATAGTTGGCAACAAAGCTTGCACGAAACATTCTCAAGAATATGCGGGACTATCAGAATGACCAGATGGGCTGGGACCGAAGTGAGAGAACACCCAGTATACGATGGCACCTCAGAACTAGACAAATTTTTGCAGAACATGGAAGAGAATGTGAGAGAAGATAAAAGAATCTTGGTACTATATATATATTTTTAGAACAACCTCGCCAGATGGTGGGCCACTCATAAATCCATACTCAGAACCTGGGATGAAGTGACGCAAGCTCTCAAATACAGGTTCGGGAATAAGGAGCAGTTGGAATCAGAAATGAAGATGGATTTACAAGTTGTGAAATTGTTCATTGGAGAATATGATCCTAAAATACACATTGAATAGTACGTGACACAGTGGTAGGCTACAGAGACACCCTCTCACTTCTGGGTTCAGGTATTTCCCCATTCTCTAGGCCCAATCCCGAAATCTTGGTTCATACATGAAGAAACCAGAAAACAAACCAGTGATTGGCAGACACTAGCAGCTAAATTTTGCAAAGACTTCTCATTCTCAAGTAAGTACCCTGAGCTTGAGCTAGCCCTACATAAGATTAAAGAACTTTTGTTTACAACCAATAGTGATAGAATACCAAATTTTGTGGTGTGTCCCAAGCATACCCAAGAAATTCAACTAAACTCCACTTACCCTTGACTGAAAATCCTATAGAATGTTATTAGATTATCAAAGATTCAGAAATTCTAGATGAATTAGAAGGACTGAGAAACCTGGCCATCAAAGAGGCAGAGGGGAACCGAGAAAACCAAAACACCATACCCATCTAGACTGATAGTTCCTACAACCACCCATTGAAACTATGCAGACTCAATATAGGGACTATAGAGCAACCAAAGATATCTATGGTAGGAGACTACTGGGATGAACAAACCAGTCAAGAAATACAGAGTTTATTATGGGAATATGAGGATTTTTTCCCAAAGACCTTTTCAGAATTAAAAGGGATCAAAGGAGTCATGGGAGAAATGAAGATTGAGTTAAAGCCAGGATCCAAGCCTGTCAAACATAGGCCCTACCGTATTAACCCAAGAGTAAAAGAGAAAGTTAATAAGGAGATTGATAAGATGTTGGAAGCAGGTCTCATTTTTGTGGTAGATGAAGTAGAGTGGGTTAGCCTGATAGTCATCCAAAGTAAGAAAGACACTGAGGATATTAGATTCTATGTAGACTACAAAAGCCTCAACTCTGCATGTGTGCACAACCCTTTCCCAACACCCTTTACTGACGAGGTGCTAGAACAGGTGCGGGGAAGGAAGCATACTCATTTACAGACGATTTTTCAGGATACCATCAAGTCAGGATTATTGAAGAAGACAAAAGAAAAACTACTTTCATTACATAATGGGGATCTTTTGCATACAATGTAATTCCATTTGGTTAAAAAAGGTCCCCTGCAGTTTTCTCTAGGATTGTGATAACAACCTTTAGAGAGTTCATTCACAAATATATAGAAGTCTATATGGATGATTGGAAAATATATAGCCTGATTAAGGAACATGTAGCACTGCTAAGGCTGATGTTTGACAGATGCAAAGAATTGCAAATCTCATTAAATCTCAGAAAGTGTATCTTCTGCGTGCTACATGGAAATCTATTGGGCCACATAGTCCACTGAGAAGGAGTATTGGTAGACCTAGCCAAAATTGCGGTCATTGTGAATATGACACTGCCTACAAGTGCTAAACATTTGTGCTCCACATTAGGACACACATGTTACTACCACAGATTCATTCGAAGATATGCCAACATTACTGCACCTCTGGAAAACCTCCTAAAAAAGACTGAAACGTTCCAATGGAATCCTGAATGTGACAAAGCATTTGAGAAACTTAAGGAGAAACTCATTACAACATCGATTATGATATTCCCAAAATAGGAGAAGGAATTTCACGTACATGTATATGCTTCAGGAATTGCCTTAGGAGCTATCCTAACACAACCCAGAGATAGAGCTATGGATAATCCCATCTACTTTGCGATTCAGAAGATGTCGCAAGAGGAGCACAACTATATAAAGATAGAATGGGAATTCTAGTTATCAGAGATATACACTTTACATAAATCCAAACACTATCTGTTAGGGTCTCATTTCAAATTCTTTACTGATCATTCTGCATTGAAATACCTAGTTAACAAACTTTTGTTAGAAGGGAGAATTTGTAGATGGCTGTTGTTATTTCAAGAATTTTCCTTTGAATTCATCATCAAGTCAGGGTGATGCAATGTCAGACTCGACCATCTATCTAGACTAGAGTTTGGAGAAAGTGGTGGAGCAGTGGATGACCAGCTCCCAGATGCAGATTTGTTCAGGATCGAGGCCATACCGAAATATCTAGAAGACATAGCAATATTTCTCAGTACAGGGGCCTATCCTGAAACATATTCCACAACCCAAAAATTCCATATGGTCATTAGAGCAGCAGATTACCAGCTGATCGCCAGACAATTGTACAAACTAGGACTATACAACATTCTCAAACGATGTGTCTTGGATCATGAAAGACAAGACATACTCTGGGAATTCCATAGTGGAATTGCAGGAGGCCACATCGGAGAAAATGCCATGACACAGAAGGTTCTACAGGTAGTACTTTGGTGGGAAAAAAATTTCAAGGATGCAAAATCATATGCTAGATCGTGTGATGTTTTTCAACGGGTAGGCAAGCCGTCATGCCAAGATGAACTACCATTACAACCAGTTAGAGCTATACAGGAATTTGAGAAATGGGCAGTTGACTTCATTGGACCAATCAAACCCACAACCAAACATTCAAAGGATATATACATCATTACCACAACTAACTACCTTAATCGTTGGGTAGAAGAAACAACAATACATGACTGTTCGACAGGTACTGCTTCTAGGTTCATTTTTGAAAACATCATTACCCGGTTCAGATGTCCCAGGAGCCTAACCAACGATCAGGGAACTCATTTCATTAACAACACTATAGCAACACTTACAACATAATTTATGATTCAACATCACAAGAGAAAACCATACCACCCACAAGACAATGGAACAGTTGAATACTTCAACAAAATCCTGGAAAGGGGACTAACAAAGGCCTGTTGCACAAACCGAGAGAATTGGGATGATAGAGTTCCAACGATACTATGGGCCTACATGACAACCACAAAGAAATTAAACAGATACACACCATTCTATCTATTTTATGGGAGAGAGGTAGTGGCTCCTGTAGAGTTCATCACTCCAACTTTGTACATTGCATGAGCCACACATATGATAGACGAAGAATCGGTAGCGCAGAGACTTGCGAAGCTACAAGAACTCGAGGAAACCAGATTTCTAGCAAACTTCCATTAGTCCGTGGAAAAGGCAAGACAAAAAGATTACCACGGTCGACACATTAAGACCAAGGTATTTACACAAGGGGACAAGGTGTTACTCTACAATAACAGATACCAGAAGCATCCTGGCAAGCTTCTTATGCACTGGTTGGGACCCTTCATAGTTGCGGAGATATGACCCTTAAGAGCAGTGCGACTCGCGCAACTGGATGGTGTGCTATGATTGGGATGGGTGAATGGCACTCCGCTGAAGCCCTACCTACCTCAGAACTGAGAAAGAAGGACAATCACTCCAATCCAATGGAGCTTGTACACTAGTTATATTTGAGTTTCGTCTTCTTTCTGAAATTTTGTAAATTTAGTTAATAATGTCCATGTGCGCAGTGTCGTTCCATAACACACATAGTTCATTTGTTTTTCTCAAGTGTTGGTTGATACAGAACTGATGAATATGCATTCCAAGACCTAAAGAATGAGAATCCCATTAATGACAGTCATTAAGGATGACAACAACAATCTTTGTGATCGGAGGTGCCATGAATCCAAATCCAATCTAAGTTATAAGCCACGCAAACCTAGTATAGTCACAACCTTTATTGCCACTCGAGTACCCCGTCTGACGTTGTTAAGCCATAAAGTCGCATTATACCAAGATGCCATCGAAGTTTTCATCGGGACACCCACCCGTCAAACCGAAAGGTCTCAATTCGGCCATGTCCCTATTCCACTCAAATAAGTAAATACCAAGATCACCCAATAGGATTTACCTTGATTAAACCGTCCTGTTGGACAACTCACACTGGGATTGCATCCATACAATCATGATGATTAGCAATTACTGATAAAACTTACCCATTAAGCCAAGTATAACTCTCTCAGAACTCAGCTGAGAATGTATTCATTCTAAAATGAGCATAGACATTTATGAACTCAGCAGTACGAACTAGTTGGTCTCATTGTAAAAGCTACAGATGTAACCCTAGCCCTTACCTGTTATAGAATTGCGAATACCAAGAGCCACAGCAATTCGAGGCATCATGTCTAAAGAAGCGGTACTAAATGAGCCCTACGACCCCTGGGTTGAAATCGTGGGCGATCTCAAAGGGAAGATAGATCAAGTCAAGATCCTCGACCTTGATCTCACGGATTCATCCTTGTTCCCATAGATGAACATAGGTGTATTTTGGGAGATGGCTCTAGATGGAGTCGGGGACATACAATTTGTACCAAAATAAGGGTTCATAAACTTATTTAACTCAACCATCATGAACCCGAGAGACTTACCATTCTTTGGTACCACAGGCGAGATGGTGCGCTGCAAAAAAATTCTGATAAGTAGAGTGCATGACAAAATTCTATGGTTGGATAAGAGGTATCTAATCCATGCACAAGATATCCAATAGCTTACTAGACTATCCTCGCAAGGAGAGGATGTGTCGAAGGAATTTCAGGGCCACGGAAAGAACAGGAAAAATAAAGGTGAGCCTAACCTATGCGAGAAGTTTAACACAAAGAGAGGAGTATGCACAACAGTCATTGAATCAATACTGCCTGAAATGGTTTGGACTGGCTACTACATCATAGCTAGCAAGGTTATGAGGTCTTACTATAGGGGAGAATGCACTATAGATGCGCTATCAGTCACCGACTTTTGTGCACAAGGAGCAATGTTCAATTGGTGTAGTTTCCTGTTGGAGGAACTACCAGTAGCTTGTGAGGAAGCACATGATAAGGGAGGAACCTTCACCTATGGATACCTACTTGTGGCATTCACAATTCTCAAATGGAGGCCACACGTGGGAAGACAACCAACAATACCAGATAAGGTGTTCATGGCAAAGATGTTTGAGCCATGGTAATCTAGACCAGACTCAAATAACACAACACTCAACAATGCAGCCTTTTCCAAATGGTACAATGCTATGATAGACACAATGCAGAGGCTATGCATCCCGCAGGAGATCCTCAATTGCAACACGAGGAATATCGCCTTCAGCATGAACCGTCACAACACATTTGTCTGGTCGAGACATGCCAGCTGGGAATATTTCCACACATGGATGCTACCGTTCTATTTGGATGAGGAATCTTTCAATAAGGAAGTCATGTCATGGCTAGGAGTTAAACATGGCCCACGTAAATCAGGGATGCATTACATTCTTCCTACGAAGCTATTCAAGAAAAAAGACAAGGAAGCAAGAGAGGGACCGAGTTTAGGCCCCGAGTAGAAGAAGCCATATGATTTGATACAAATAGACTCAGAGGAGGAAGAAGAGATACCACAGCTAGAGCAAAGGAAAAGACCACCCCCCCGAATGCTACCAGATGATGTTGTGTTGTCAGGTGCATAGGTTAACTAGATATTGGGTGTTGTACTTGGTACTGAACCAGTGGTGAAGAGGCCTAGAACTGGGGTCTCACCGAAAAAACCCCTGAACCCACATCCCCTTACATCTGCTGCTCCCCGAACCCACGCCATGACCAAAGCCACCACTATCATTGAAATTCAAGATGACTCGTAGCCTGAAACATTTCCGTCCACATTCATTATTGAGCACCCTCCACCACTCCAATTACCAAACCTCCTCACATCCACTCCACACCAGAATAAAACCTCAGAGATGATGTAGCTCAACCCACCAAAAATAGTGGAGTGAAAACCCCCACAAATAACTAGAGAATTAACCAAGCCAGAACCAGAAATTTCTGGTCTCGACACCAAATCCGTTGAGCCGAGTACGGTGCTAGATGTTCCGAATCCGAACACCCAGGAATAACAAATTGAGTCTTCAACATAGGAAGAAGATGCTCGAAGCAGAGATAAGAAGGAACCCGATAGAAACCAACAAGTCACCTCACCAGCCAAGGAAGAGGGTGCCCAAGAAATCACAACACACCAGGAAGAAGGACCAAATGAACCACAAAAACCATATGCACATAATGAACCAGAAGAAACAACAAAGTGGGATATGACAAGCATGTGAGCACAGATGGAACAAGTTCTCCAGAACCCCCAATAATGTGCAGAATTGATGCAACTCTGCATAGCTAGAATAGAGGTTCTGACTCTTCTCCCAACATATTTAAGGATGAGAATTGCACCAACGCTACCAACAGAGGAAGAGGTAGACACTTTCTCAGAGCATTCAACAGCCAATGGAATTCTGCTATAGATGCGAGCACCAACCAAAGTACTCCCTTCATCTACTGACATGATACACTGGCCAGTGCCCCAACTATTTGGCTTAATAAGGGCATCCACAGACCAGCTGGAGAAGTGACTCCAGGAGGCCGAGAGATCATCTGATATCTTAAGGAAAGAACAATTTGTGACACAGACATACATAATGCAGGAGGCACATGATAAAATCCAAGTCCAGCACAAACTAGAAAAAGTGTAGGAAAAACTTGCTCAAGATTGGCCGAAGATTTAGAAGGTTTCACCTGAACTACCCAAGGCCAATGACGTAAGAGAGCCAGAGAAACAGATTGAGTTGTTACAGGAAGCATGGATGTAACTTTCCAACCACACTAACCAGCTCCAAGTGAAGCTACAAAAGGTCTAGAAAGAAGTAGAACAATCGCCTTAGTTGCTCCAGGCACAAATGCAGAAGATAATATTACAAGGCAACAATGTGAGAGCCGCATTGCACAAGCACACAACGGACTGCACCAAAATTTTCAGAGAAGCCAACGACTGGATGGGTATCATCGCTCGATGGAATCAAGTTTTGGAGGAAATGTGAAGAAATATCTAGGTGCTCAACGAAGAAGTTGCAGCAACAATGGACCCTATGGAGCAACAATAGAAGTTTGACCAAATTCAACAAGCCAAAAATGAACTGAATACACTCTACGAAGAACATTTCATAGCCTAGAAAGAGCCGCCTGATTTTCGACTAGTAATTCAATCCACCTATATGCAAATGCACCAAGTCGATGCAACAACTGACTCCGAATGGAAATCATTGGTTACGTCCAAGCCAAAGGAGTACAACAAAAAGACGACTCAACAGTTTCTTGCAGAGGCATCACTCCTCGCCTAGAAATGGCAAGATAAAGTTGAAAGCTTTCAAGGAGTAAAACATAGAGCCTTAGAGTTGGTACCAGAATTGGGCCATTCGTTTGAGGAGATAAAGGAAGAAAAGGTACAAACAAAAGAGCTCAAAGAAGAGGAAAAGTCTGACAAGGGAAAACAAAATATGCTCCTGGGGGATGTGAAAGAACCAAGTGCTTGACTTGAGGACGAGTCAAGGATTGTGTTTGGAGCCTGTTGGGCCCTTCATTTTTTGGAAAGAATTGCGCAAGTTTTAGTTAAGCATGAGTTGTGCAAATTTCATCAGAGGCTGGGAGAAAGAGTAACAGAAATCAGTTGCGAAAGTTAGTGCAACGCCAACTAAGCAACAAATGTTTGCAACAAAATAAGAGAGCGTACAAGACGAGAAGGAAGACACAACCCAACTATATATAGGGATGAATATAATTGTAAAAGGGTTCGTTCATTGGAAGAAGCACTCATTAGTTGATACCTCAATCCATCGTTGGTTGATTAGGGTTAAGTTGAGTCATGTTGATCAGAGCCGCCCAAGTTTTTGGATAAGTGTTGGTTCTTGTTGTAGGTCGAGAGAAGAAAAGGATGAGTCTGTAATGAATTAGAACTATTAGTTGGAGAGCTGGAGCTCTAAGATATGAGTTCAGAGCCGAGAGTCTATATTGAGCCTTTATTGTAAATCTGAGTTTGTAATGAAGGAAAGATCCTGGAGATAATAGGAAGCAAGACCAAATTTCAAAATATGATGTGTCTTTGTATGTTACTTATGCATTACAATGTTTCTTTATGACTTATGAGTTTTACTTAATGGTTCAATGTTTAGATGGTTGCTTGCATCGTAAGTAGGTTCAACTCTTGCATTTAGATGTTCTATATCTTATATTGTCTTTTGCACAAGAACATGAATGAGTTATGACTGGTCTATAGATCCCCTTTAGTATTCTCCCTACCCTTCCCTATCTATCTGTCTCAGCAGTTCTTCGGGTGAGACTTCTTCTCTTCGGAGGAGATGAAAATGACAACGCTCTAGGCTACACGGTACCTTTTGTTGGTGACTTGAGAAGGACCCTAGTCTGATCAAATTCGCGCCAACATATTGTGTTTCCTTTCCTTTCTTTTCACTGTGTTTCCAGGTATTTCCTTTCCTTACCTTTCCTTTCCTTTCCATGTATTTTCATGACTTGCCTTGCCTTGCCTTGTCTTCCCTTGAATTTCCTTGCCTTTCCTTTCCATGCCTTTCCTTGTCGTGTCCTTCCGTGCCTTGTATTTTCGTGCCTTGTATTGCCTTTCCATTTCTTTCCACACATTTCCTTGGTAAGGAAAGGCAAGGAAAGTCAAGAAAAGGATAGACATGGTCAGGCAAGGCATGACAACTAGGCAAGGTCTAGGTCTAGGACTAGGTGTAGACATCTATATATAATATATACAAGTTCTTACAAAAAATCATTCTTGTGTTGACTGGTATCCTTATGGGTTCTTTTATAGGATATGTTTCCACGCTCCATGCATATTTCTTTGATGGCCTTCCATTTCCCTCTGCAGACTTCATTTCCCATCTTTTTGTCCACTCCATAGATAAAAATTTACATTTTTGTCCATGTACGTGACCGACCAGTTAGAAAACTCATGTACGTACACAGGCTACTCCATTACATCCTGCATACATCAGGTTTGGTGCTCAAAAAATAAAAAAAAAATCAGGTTTCTATTGGAGCTGCCTTTCTCTTAATACATGAAATGTTATGCTTAAGCCTAAAAAATGTTGGTTTTCTAGACTTCATCTATTTTGCGTTTCTCCCTGCTAAGAGTGCAGTATCCCGACGTGAAAAATGGTGAAAACCTTCCTAAGTTTAAATCACCATTACTAAAATACTAAGCAGGGCTTATCATTACTTAGTACCTCGTACCCTCGCTCTCGGGAGTTACGCGTTGGACGTCTCTCGAGCCTCCGACTCACGAAGTCGCGAAGTGGTGTTAAAGTTACCCAGGTTAGTATCAAGGACAAGTCACTTTAAACCCTAGTTAGTCACTATCATGATTTCGTGACTCGACGATTGTTTCCCCAAAGGGAAGCACCTTTGTAGCCTCGATACATGAAGTCACGATTTCCTTTAATTAAGCATGGATTAATTAAAAGGCTTAAGTCAAAACACATCTAATCCGTTACCTCGCACCATCACGTTTTCGGGTTTTTAAGGTTCAGTGGCTAGGAGAGAAAACGCCCGATGTGACAAATGCCAAAAATGGGATTAGAAGCTAAGTACACCAATTTGAAAGAAATAAACCAGATTAATTAGTGCCTTAAACAAACTTTAATGCACACAATTTACAGATGAAATCTTGAATGATCCTACGATTTCCAATGTTACGACTCATCAAGCATTTATGGCATTTATTTGAATTGCAGTGAGGTGACAGATAGTAGGATCTCATTTTTACTTCTAAATCTTTCTATTAGGCGATTTTACCATTCTGTTGGCAAGGACACCAGGGGTTTAAATGACAAATATAGAGAGTTTTTCCTTCATTATTTCAGTTTTCATTTCTATTTTCACATAGAGCCACTTTACCAGGATATTCGTTGTTTGTGATTTTCAATTTTTTTGATAGTTGGTCCAATTACAGGTTTCTCTATCATGTCTCCATGAAAAATGCCCAAGTCAGCTACCGAGAGTTCAGGTCAGGGCTCAGACGTTGTTTTCGATACCTCGCCCCGAAGTATTAATTCTGTCAAGACATGGTCATACGTTTCCAACATTCTGCAATCTAAGTCGGTAAATTGGTCGGATGATTCTAGCAACAACAAGAAGGATGACTTATCAACCAAATACAAAATTGTCGCTCAAGAAGAGATGCACAAAATAGTGGTGAGGCCCCAGCTTCTTCCCTATGGTGATATGATCAGGTGGGTGTTGGACCATGTGGACATCCCAACCAGGATGATTATCAACGAATAGAAGGTGACGATTGGTACTTTCAGGCCAGAACATTTGCGGGCAATGTATAAATTGTCACCCACACCAAACCTTACTCACAATGCCGAATTTCTAGAAGGTTTCAAGAAGAAGGAGTGCGAGCAGTATGCAAATTTTTTATCTTATCTAATCAAATATTGGGTCTCACACCCCACGAAATTTAGGGTTGATACTAATGGGATCTATTCAATCTCTTCCTTGGAGACACAATTCAAGTACATAACGATGATGACTTGTAGGTTGTATGGGAAGGAAGACACAACCCATTTTTTCCTCCCATGGGTGTCGCTCATTCATACAGTCACTGAGGGTTTCTCCTTCGACTGGGCCAAACTATTTTCTGACAGTCTAACCAGTCGAATTACCGAATATCGAGCACAGAGGAAAAATAAGAAAGAAACTTCATTCTTTATGTCTGCTTACATCATGGATGCCATCTACTTCATGACACCCTTCCCACTAATGAACTGGAGCTGGGATCCATCTAATTCATAGCCTATTCATGTCTACCACTCGAAGCTTTGGGAAGATAAATCCAAAGAATACATCTACGAGATCTTCAACTGGGTAATTGTACCATTGCATGTCGCCATCTTTGGCTATTTACCACCCAGGGTTTCAGATAGCGTCACGATCAACCTGAGTAACATGGAAAATTGGTATATAGAGGTGGAGTTTTCATATATCAAGGTTTTTGGCACCTCTATTCCTCCATATGCTCTACAAATTTTCTTTCCAGATAAGCTATTGTGTCATGAGATCGCCAGGCCGACTGTGCTCGACGGAATAAGAAAAGAGCTCAAATGAGTATCAAAATAGGTATGTCCATCCTTCCCCATTCATATTGGTGCATATTACTTGTTATATTTTGTCCATGCCAAAGCCGAGGCTATGGTTTTAGAAGAAATGAAGTTGGTGGATATTGAGTTCAGAAAGCACGACCCTAGTCAGGTTGTGAGAAATCACCTGGTGAGTTGTGGCTTGAAGAGATATGAACACGAGGATTCACCTCATGATGAAATTTTCTGGGGTGAGAGGTCTTACTCTAAACTCCTAAGTCAGATTCAAGCCCTGCCACCCGGAGATATGGCTGATTTCTTGAAATTCCAGGAGCACCGACGGAGTTGCCTCCCCTAGATTTTACAGGGTGAAGCCCCAAAGCTTCCGGTTACATAGCAGATGGAAGCCAAAGGTGCAAAGGACTCGAGTCCTAATAGGGAGAAGAACCAAGGGAAAATAGGGGAGGCTGGAACCTCAGAGCAAAGAGATGAAGTCCCCTACAAATAGGAAGGAAACCTTGAAAAGGGTACGCCAGGCAAGCAGGTCCAAGGTCAAGCCAAGATACCCTCACAAGGATCGGGTGACTCACTATCGCTCATGTCAAACAAGTCGGTCACAGATGTTACCCCGAAATAGCCATCCAAGGAGGTCAGTAGTCTGATTGCTATTCTCACACCCTTACAGTTCACAAAGGGGAATCCTGATGCGAGGTGGATTTTCGATGAAGAACTGACGCCCATTTCTATAGAGGAGCCGACTCCTAACAATTTTTTATTTGATAAAAAAAGGAAGGCCATGATGAGGCAATAGTTATATCAAAGAGAGGGCGTAGTGGCTAAAAAATTTAAAATCATGACAGTCGGGAAGGCCGTGAAAGAGGAATAATTCGCAGATGAGATAGCATGAACACTAGGGGTTTATGCAATAGCCAGTCAATACTCAGTTGGAACTTGGAAGGCCCTGTTGAAATGAAAGAACCTCTTGATTAGTAAATTGGAAGCTAAAGTGGCTACTGCTGAAGCAAATGCCAAGGATGAGGTGAGAAAAAGCCTCGAGCAGGCCCGAATAGTCGATCTGCAGGATATCGAGAAACTTAGATCTAACCTTGAGTAGGTGCGTCAGTCGGCAAAAATTAGCCAAACGTAGGTAAGCCAGTAGGGGCAACAAATTATAGAATTACAATCGAAGTTGGATGTTGCCGAGAATCAGGTTTTAGACATAAAAATGTTTAGATCCTAAGCTGCCAAAATCTGACACAAGGTATTAACGGCTCAACAAGTCTTGCTTGTAAAAGTAGGAACCATTCAGAACCACTTTTAGACGATTGATCAAGTGTTAGAAAGTATTTCTTTGAGGGAAAACGATGTCGTGGAAACTAGGGTTTCTTTCCAAGACATTGTTATAGCTATGGCGAAGATAGATATGGTAGGCAACTCCAAATTATCCATCGCAGAACAAACAAAAAGGAATATCTTATTGAAGGTCTGGGAGAAGAATATATCAGAAAGAAGGGGGAGAGCTAATGAAGTGATGAATTCTTGTGAGGAAACGTTCCCCTTGACAAGTAAAATTTTGCTATACCTTGATAAGGAAGGAAGTGCTAGGACACTAGGCAAAATCAATATAGCTAAACACCTGCTGGACATCAAATAAAACATGGAGAAAGAGCAAGTGGAGATATCCCAGATAAGACAGGTTGATATGGTCCAAGTGGACAAATGGCTAGTACAACCAAGTTTACAGTTATGCTCTATCATCACGGAAGACCAACAAGTAGGGAAAAGGTTGCCACAATTGGCAAAGAGTTGTTACACTTTTGAGGCAAGCAACCAAGCAGAGCCTTCCAGGTTGATAGCCTAGTTGGTGGAGAGGTGTGTCATTTGCATCAAGCGGGTGAAGGGGCAGGTTTCTGGTGATAAATAATGATAGATGTCAACCCGTTCTATTTCTAGAGCCGGAAGGGCAGAGAAAGGAAGGTGCTCCGCCCTTACAAGGGAAGACAAAGATGAGGAGATGAAACGCTCCAATTTTCCATTTGTAACTGACAGGTTTCCAGAACGATCAGAATTCTAGATGTTTAGAAGTTTGTTTAAATAACGGGGAGATTGTAATAGAAAGGGATTTTTACCAGTGGTAGATTGTAATAGAGAAATTTCTTTTTAGCCAGGATTAATAGAAAGCAAAGTGAAGACTCCATATTCCATGAAGATTGAGTTATGTGTTTTTCCTCTATATTTCATGCTTCATGTCATTTTTTACATATAATTATTTGATGAGTGTTTTAGTTGCAATTTAGTATAACTTATACTATGGTGATCAGGTTCTAGGTATCTAGTTATTTACATTTTTTCCTTTGTATTGGCTACTAGCAGGTACAAGACCTGTGAATTACTTAAATCTCTACATTATATGCTTTCATCAAGGTATTCCTATCCTTTCTTATTCTACTACAACGTGGGATTCCTCTGAAATTGATGCCCCACATTGTTGATATCTCTATGTTTTCACACTCGGTTTCAAGATTTTAAACTCAATTATGGAAAACAACCTTCGATTTCATTAAACCCTTCGATTGGCTTCACTGAATTTTCCCCATATAATCTAAAGTTGAGATAAGCACTTTAAAACATCAACCTTCCTTTAAATCTTTGTTCTCCTCATGACTGTACCCATCGTAAGACAACCCAACATCAAACCTGGTCTATTGTATCAACCCAGCATCGCTTTGAATATTTTCGATACTATACTTAAGACCACCACCACCTGGACAGAGCTCGAACGTTTATGGGCCACCATCGAGCGAGATATTAGCATTCAAGAATATTTGGAAGCTAGACAAAGACAACCTAGAGATCGGCCATAGCTTCATCCCTCGAAGTTGTTTCTTCCCCTTCCTTTTCTTTCACTCTTTTTAGATGCTTAGACTCTACACTTTATAGCCTTAATTGTAGACTCAGGAACAACATCTTTCTGGCGCCGTTGCCGAGGACGAAGAATCGTAGTCACTTTCCCCTAAGGAAACGACATTCCCAAGTTTCATTTTTTGATAGTGAACAAAGAGAGAACACATTTTTAAGGCTAAACCTTCATCATTCACTTGGTGACTCCACTCTTAAGTAAGATGGAATCCTTTCGAAAGAACACCAGACAAAACCTAGATGCCAAACAGACAGTGCCAATTTCCGACCCTGAAAAAATACTAAGACCAAGGGGTATTTTTAAACAAAACGTGGTTGCATATCAACCCAAGTCAAGTCAGTCTAAAGATAAGACCTCTTTCGAACCTTCATCCTCATGAGAATTTCCTCTCAGGAAAATAGCGGATAGTGTCGTTGAAGCCGAGACCCTGAAGTCCGAGCAACTTCTACACAAGATCAAAACTGAGACCTCTCCGACTACCTCTTACGTTACAAGGGGCGACACACCTACCTCAAAGATCATCCTTATCGATATTCGACCAAATATGAATATAAACCCTTATGTCACTCAAGGCCTTGAATAATTTTCCACGTACACGGATTCGACACCAGTGGGTTCTCCTATTTACATATCTTGGAAGTCGGAGGAGACGAGTCCACGTATACCTTCTTCTCCTTTTTCATCTTTCACCTCCCCTGGTGAAAAGTTTCTTGACTTTTCTCCTTTCCACCCCAGGGAAGCCAGAGAGTCGCTATACATCATCGCCAACCCTCTTTATAATGCACCGATTTCCTCTACTAGGCTATCCATGGCCACCACCGGAGGAGGAGCAGGGGGAATAGGAGGTCAAGGCCAACAACCGCCTCCCAGGTTTTTCACCAAAGAAGCTTCTATATATGCCCCCCTGGTCCTTCCAGTACCTCTCCATGATTTACCTAAAAAATATATGAAAAACTTACCCAAGTTCACAAGAGAAGGGGATCTAACTGCAGCTGAGCATATCAATTTTTTTGATCAATTCACTGATATTCTAGGTGTTGAGCATGAGGACGTGTATTCCCGATTATTTTTCCAAACCTTCGAGGGACAGGTAAGAACTTGGTTTCAGAGCCTATCCGCAGGTTTAATCATATCCTATGATGCACTAGAAGACCTATTTCTCAAACAATGGGGTGAAAGAAAGGATCATTTATACTATTTGACCAAGTTCAGGTCTTTAAAGAAAAAGGGATCTGAAACTGTTATGGAATTTATCCAAAGGTTTAACAAGTTGTATAATAAGATCCCTGTTGAAGTTAAATCGTCTGAACCCACCACCAAAGTAACTTTCGTAGGAGCTTTTGAACCCGATTTTTCCCTTCTATTAAGAGAAAGGAGAGGGGATGACCTAAACCGAATGCAAGATGACGCTGTGGAAATTGAGTCAAACATGATGGCTTCGGGTAAATTAAAAACAAAAATCTAGATTGGAAACAGGGAAACTAGACGTCTTAGAGAACAAGCAGGCTCGTCTGGATCTGGAAGATCCTCAAATGACAAAATGGATGATATGGCTAGGATAATAAAAGAGCTATCAAACAAAATATCGAGAATGGAGCTAGATCAATCCAAAGATGATCAATTCATTAAGAGGGAATTCAGGATAAATCCCAATCCTCAGTTCCAACGAAGAAAAATTAAAAATGAAGACGAGAAGATCCAAGCACCTCTGAAAAATGAAAATTTTATTGGGGGAAATGATATGCAAGAGTTCGAAGACTTGAAAGAAGACGTAAAAAAATTAGGCGACGACTGTGTACAACCTCACTTAACAAAATAAGATTATGAGAAGTCTCTGAACAATGAACAATCATCGATCGAAGACAAATACCTAAGTGACGCTGATGATTTTGATTATCAAGGAATGGACGACACCATAATGGCCGAGATCCAACACAAATACAATCTGAGGCCCAAAAACAAACCGGTGTCGATTGTGCAACTCCAGAAAGAGACCGAGATGTGAAAACACGTAGGGGTAGATTCATCGAATACTAATTTAAAAGGGACTGAAACCCAAGCGAGAAGAACTAAGGCAACTGAAACATGGACACCCAAAACCAGAAACGCTAAAAATAAAATAGTGCTACTAAATAAAATGGATAGGAAAGAGTCCAATGTTTCAGCCAAGGAAATAGATAAAACCGCGGGAGTTTTCTTCCTAGAAAGCAAGATAAAAAAGATCAAGATACCAATACCTTTGGTCGAGTTGGTGAAGAATCCTATGTACTGAAAATAAATAACCAAGATGATAAATTTTTCAGATCTAGAGAGTTAGTCCGACGTAATAAATATGGAAGATGACAAGCCTAATATCACTTTTGGTCCACATTTTGAAGGTGCCAGAGATACCGTCACCCCTTTCTATATTACCCTGAAGGTGCACAATCGACTGTTGCATAATTGCATGCTGGGCTCTGGGGACTCTCATAACGTAATGCCCAAAATCTATTATGGATAGCTTAGGCCTCGAAATCACCAGACCCTATGGAGATATTTACTCGTTCGATTCAAGGAGAGTTAAGTGCATGGGCATGATCAAAGATTTAGTAGTCACCCTCACCCAGATTCCAGTGAGAATTTTCTTAATGGACATAGTTGTCACCGATATACCCCCGACGTATGGTTTACTATTATCTAGATCTTGGGGAGTCAATCTCAGGGGATCCCTTCAGCTAGATATGACCTATGCCACAATCCCTGTTTTTGGTGGATAGTTCACACGGTTATACAGGGAAACATGGTTGGAATATATGGTAAGTGATCCACAGAATCCTAACAATTACCCTATTTACATCGCCGATCAAGACCTAGGAAATTGTTTTCTATCCTTCAACAATACTGAAGATAATTGTATAGAAGAAAGTGACATCGATGAAATCAAAACCGAAAAAATAGCTAAAAATGTGTACAACATTGGAATTTGGAAAATGTTCTTTGATGGTGCTTCGTCGTGCGAAGGGGTAGGTGTGGGAGTGCTTTTCGTAGTACCTGAAAATGAATTCATCATTCCTTTCTCTTACAGGCTACAGTGGGATATAGACTGCAAAAACAACGTTTGTGAATATGAAGCTCTAGTCCTGGGTCTGGAAGCTGCCAAGAAGCTAAACATAAGGAACTTAGAGGTCTATGGAGATGCCAAACTGATTGTGAAGCAGGTAAATCGGTAGTACCAGGCCAAGCACCCAAGACTGAGGTCCTATAGAAATTGAGCCTGGGATCTAATGGAAAATTTCTTTTCATCGGTAAAGGTTCATTTCATTTCAAATTAAAATACCACATAGAGGTAAGGCACAGACCATCCATACCAAACAACATACAACACTGGCAGGTTTTCAAAGATGACAAACATATCAAAATGTTCCTGAAAATGGTGGGTGATTTCTCCGAAACCCACATTGACTAGGAAAACCAAAACGATAATACTTGGATTATGTAGGAAGGGGAGGAACCTCAGGAGTTCCGAGAAAAAATTGCAAATCATCGCTTGCTAGTGTTAAAAAGTAATCAGATCCCTAAGGGCCTGATACCTCTAGAAAGGTTGTTTGATCAAAATGACATACCTCTGAAGTCCACCCTACAGCCCCAACTGGAGGAGGTTGAATACTATGACGTGGGCACCACCAAAGAGCCTAGGATAGTGAAGTTATCAAAGTACCTTCCTCTTGAGATAAAAAGCAAGTATAAGGACTTACTCGAGCGGTATAAAGATGTCTTTGCATGGTCTTATGATGAGCTTAGAACCTATGATACCTCTGTGATCGAGCATAAGATACCTTTGAAACCTGGTGTTAAACCCTTCAGACAGAAGCTCAGACAAATCAACCCCATTTTACTGCCTATGGTCGAAAGAGAAGTGAAAAAGTTGTTAGACGCAAAAATAGTTGTACCTCTCAGGTACTCTGACTGGGTGGAAAACTTAGTCCCGATTAGGAAGAAAAGCAGGGAGATCAGACTGTGCGTTGATTTTAGAAATCTAAACAAGTCCTCTCTCAAAGATAACTATCCTCTACCCAAAATGGATCATGTTTTGGAAAAAGTAGTCGGGGAAAATAGGATGTCAATGATCGATGGGTTTTCCGGTTACAATCAAATTGCTCTCAACAAGCATGATAAAGAAAAAACAACTTTCACCACCCCTTGGGGCATGTTCATGTATGAAAAAATTCATTTTGGTCTGATGAACGTAAGTTCTACCTTCCAGCGCGCTATGGATATCGCCTTCATTGGTGAAAGAGATAAATTTGTGGTTATCTACCTCGATGACCTGACTGTCTTCTCTAAATCCGATGAAGACCATCTGTTACACCTACAACAAACATTCAAAAAATGCCAAAAATTTAGTTTGTCTTTAAACCCCAAGAAGTATCACTTCTTGATGCAAGAAGGTAAACTCTTGGGCCACATTGTGTCTTGGGATAGAATTAAAATCAACCCTAAAAGGGTAGCATCTATAGACACCATAAATATTCCTAGAAATATAAAAGAAATTCAGTCATTTTTAGGAAAAATAAAATTTTTGAGAAGATTTATCCCAAACTTTGTTGAAATCATGAAATTGATCACAGGTATGCTAAAGAAGAACAACGCAGTGAAATGGATGGCAGAGGATAAAGCGTCGTTTGCATGCATCAAGAAAGTTATGAGCAAAGCGCCTGTACTGGCAAGCCCTGATTACCTAAAGGATTTCCTGATTTTCTCGTTTGCCTTTGAACACACAGTGGCAATAGTACTTCTCCAGAAGAATGAATATGGTTTCGAACAACTAATAGCCTTTTATAGTAAAAGTCTTAGAGATACTGAACTGAGATACGATATAATAGAGAAACAAGAGTATGCTATGGTTAAGGATTTGAAGGATTTTAGAACTTATGTTCTTCACTCCAAGGTAATCGTATATGTTCCCACCAGTTCTGTGAAGGACATATTGGTTCATCCTGACAGTGATGGAAAAAGGGGTTGGTGGCTCACTAAAATTCAAGAGTTCGACCTAGAGGTAAAACCGACGAAACTAGTAAAAGGACAAGGTCTGGCTAAGCTCTTGGCGGAATCAAATTTCAGAGAACTAGGAATAAATAACCTACAAGGATACGAAGGACATGGGGACATAAACGAGCCCGACGATCAAATAGCTATCTCTAGAATCGAAGAGAATTTTGCCTTATCAGATTGGTATAAAGATATAGGGTCCTACCTACTGAACCTGAAATTCCCTAGCGATCTGCCTCCAGCTAAATCCAGGACACTAAAGTTGCATGCGGGGAAGTACTATATATCTAAAATTCAACTGTACTGGAAAGACCCCTTAGGCTTCCTACTGGTTTTTTTGGTAGAATCAGAAACAGAGGGGATCATAAACGAATTCCACGAAGGAGTGTGCGGAGGGCATCACGCCTGGAGGGAAAAATCTTATAAAATCATGAGGGCAGGATATTATTGTCCTAAAATTTTCTCAGATGTCAACGTCAAAGTTAGAGCCTGTAACCCTTTCCAGGTATCTGCAGGAAAACAAAATCTCCCTGTGCTACCTCTGGTTCTTGTCAAAACCGAAGCCCCTTTTCAACAATGGGGGTTAGATTTTATAGGCGAAATCAACCCACATTCCAGTGCTCAACACAAATGGATCTTCAATGCCACATATTATTTCACCAAATGGGTGGAGGCTATTCTTACTAGGAAGGCAATCGACTCGATGGTGATAGATTTCCTGGAAGAGAGCATACTGTCCAGATTTGGCTGTCCCCGAAAGATAATAACGGATAATGCCCAAGCATTCAAGTCTATGGAAATGATTAGGGTTTGCCCAAAATATAAGATCGTATTGGGCCACTCCACAACATATTACCCTCAAGGTAATGGGTTAAACGAATCATCAAATAAAAGTTTAATTACCATAATTAAGAAGGTGCTGAGCGAAAACAAAAGATCTTGGCATGTACACTTAAGGTACGCTTTGTGGGAAAATCGGATAGGTATGAAGAAATACATTGGTACTTACCCTTTCCAAATGGTATACGGGACTGATGTGGTATTACCTATAAATCTATCCCTCCCTATAATGAAGCTCTGGCAAGATGAGAAAGAAGATCCAAACCACGTCACAAGAAGAATAAATCAGCTGATTGAGGTCCAACAACGCAGGACAGAGGTAGATGCAAGGATGCAGAAATACCAGGACAACATGAAAGCGTTGTTCGATCATAAAGCCAAAAACAGGGATTTCCTCCCTGATGATTTGGTTTTGAAATGGGATTCTAGGAGGGAACATTCGGAAAAACATGGTAAATTCGATCATATCTGGTATGGACCGTTCAAAGTCTCAGCTCTAGAAGGGAAGAATTCATTTCTGTTAGAGAATTTGGATGGTAAAACTCTCAGCGCCCCTATCAACGGGCGTTATTTAAAGCACTATATGCAATAGATGAGTGTCAAATCTCCATTGTACATACCGGTTTGTGTTTTCTTTTTTCTTTTTTATAAAACTTTCGGTAAGTTCACTTTCATCACAAATAAAACAGGTTGTTGATTTTCTAGAAGTAGAGACATAGAGTTTGACACCTAGAATCCCATAAATCCTGAAGACCTGAGACTCTTCGTTTTGTTTCATACAGGCCTCTGAATTACAACCCATACTGTAGAAGGAGAAAGGGACGGTCAGGCATCAGGAAATTGACCCACCTGAAACAGGTGAAAAATATTTTTCTGTTAGAGGAGAATGAAGTGGTAAGGCCAAGGTATGAATTGCCTAAGTATCTGGTTTTTGAATGAACATCTCTTAAAATATAGGAGTGGTCTCACGAGTACATTGTATTCACCTGAGTCAGGATTGCATGATAACATCCGGGTTTTTGAGGTCCATAGTGATGCAGGAGCATTGCTCCATGCAGCCAACCAGCCAGCTAGCCACGTCAGCGCGCACGCATTCAAAGGCTGAAGAGAGGTGCAACCTCATTTTGAATTTGAATTGAATGTAATTTAATGTGCTTAGGCTGTTGAGCCATAAAATCCATGCCTTTGCGCAGGCTGTAGATAGGATAGGCATTTAATGTGTATGGCTGAGATCTAGATCCGATTCTGGACTAGACAACCCATTGATTGTAATTAATAGAGTAGGTAGACCTGGAGGGAAGCGCTCGATGAGCACCTCAGGTAAAAGATATTTTAGATCTCATTTTGAGTTAGAATGGTTGTATGAGAGAGCCAGAGAGAGCTCAAGAACACTTTGTAAAATACAGGCATTTTCCATTTAATATAAGAGAAGCAGCTTTTCCTGCATTATCTTGTCTTATATGTATGTCTGTATGTGTTTTTTGTATATGTTGTGAATGTATGTTAGGTGGATGAATTCTGTAGGAGTTGTGTTTGATTTCAGGGTTGAAGGTCTTTGAGGCTTCATACCAGGAGGGTGTGACAGAACGCTGAGGTTCTAAGAGCCGTGCATAGAAGATGCACTTCTGAACTCTGAGGAGTCATACGAAGACGTGCCGAGGCATAGGACTGAGATCAACAACTCAAGAAGAAGACCTGTGAGGTTGTTGAACACCTCAGGAGGTAAGGCTATGTATCTGAAACACAGTTGCAGACAGAATCACTGAGGATTCTGTAGGAGATCTGCTAAGTGGGCATTGAGCACATGCACGAGGTGCTGAGGGAAGGAACTCTGCTGTGAGTTCAGAAGACCAGAATCTCTGAGGATTCTGAGAAGATACTCCGCCAGGAGGGTGTCGAGAAAAGTGTGTAGACGACACAGGAGAATATACTTCGTCAGGAGGGCATCGAGTCAGTGTGCATGCAAGCACAGAAGAGGAAGGAACTTTTTGAGTTTTGTGTTGTGACAGGAGAGTCCATTGAAGGGCCTCCATTGGGCTGCTGAATACCCAGAATTAATCAAGAAGAGGCTTGAGCAGAAAGGATAGCCAGGAGGGCATCAGGTTCATTCTCCATCTGAGGGAGAAGAAGACAAAATCCCCCAAGGGGTCTGAGCGTTCGAAGAAGCTCAGGAGAGGCAGTGTGGTATATGCGTGAAGACTCTACAGGAGGTAGAAGTCAAATCTCCAAAGGTTTGAGGAGAAGTTCAGGAAGGTAGCGCTTTTACGCGCATCGGCGAGGTTCGAAATCAAGGAGCTCACAGAGATGAAGGACATCAAAGGTCGAGGCCTTTAGAACCTTGGAAATCCTCCCAAGGCAGGATGGAAGCACAAGGGGGCTATGAAGAGAGAACAACAGCGTTAGATCACCAGCAAAGGAAATCTGGACCATTGATTAGTCACGTCCAGGGGAGCGTTAGAATTAGCGCATAGGAGAGGAGGACCGATAGCCGTCGAATCTCACCTAGAAATCCTGACAACCATTAGATCGGGAGGAGTTGCGCGAAGAATAGCCTCAAGAGGAGGAATCAACGATCAGGATTCATTGAGGAAACAGTGAAATCCCATCGACCATTAGATCTCATCAGAGTATCTCAGGGTTTAATCCTGAAGGCGATAGAGGAAGACCCGGAATTTTGGAGTTCAGGATATCGGGGTTTCCATGGTCGAGGAACTCTTGTAGAAGGGAAACGCGATTCACTATTTTCTGAAAGGATCTTAGCCATTGTTTTCGATGAGACACGTGTCAAGGAGCAAGGGAGACAGTGGAGCTCGGCTCATCGGAGAATTGGAACTTCCAGAGCCAAGAGCCTAGGGCATGGAATCGCGAGTAGCGATCTCCCGAGAGGATCAGGGTCGTTGATCACAGAAGGGATACATGGCGCGAGATCCCGGGGAGTCTGGATTCGACACTTCGGGGTTCTCGCATACAATGGAATCACAGTAGGAGAAACCGCGATTTCACGAAACGTGATGGTCCCATAGTCACGTCTTTCCAGTGGAAGACAGGTGTCTGGAGGTCAGCCCTTGAAGGGAGACGACGACAGATGTATCAGCATATCGTGATCTCGGAGGTTCGTGAGTTGGAGCCACAAAGATTTGTGTCAAGGTTTGCGAGGTCGCAAGAGGTGATATCTCGGCAAACATCAATTAGCGCGTAGGGCCACAGAGTGCATAAATAAGGACCGGTGGCATTGGAAGTCGGGAATCAGAGATCCCAAAGGCATGGGTTCCACGCATTTCGATTTCGCGAAGCCCGAATTTCCGATAGGGAAGGGGCCGTGGTCTCGTGGACTGGCAGGTCACGTGGGGAAGAAGTTAGTCGGAGGGGCTGAGGAGCAAAGATAAGTGCAATCACGGATCGGGGATCGAGAATCCTTGAGGTGAGTAATTCACTACCTCGCAAAGGTCGATTTCGCGATGGGATAATTCCCGACAGAAGCAAGGAAGGCGTAAAGTGAATATTTCATCGGGTTTCGGGAATTATGTGACCTGAGTACAGAACTCGCAATCACGCGAGTTCCGATCTCCCGATAATTCAACAGGGAGGTAATAGAGAGCATCCCGTGGGTGCAGAAAAGTCCCGATAAGGGATTTGAGGAGCGGTTCAGCTCTTCAGGCCGAGGGAAAAGAAGGTCTTGGTGGAAGCGGGCGTGCCTGGGTGGCGTGTACTGCGTCACATAGCCTTCTCTCTTTCCCTTTTTTCATCCTTAGTCCTCTCTCCTTAAGCTCTGACACCTTCCCATACCGTCCATAGAGGAAAAGAGGTTCTGCTTCAATTTGGGAAACTGGTGAACGTCTCAGGAAGTGAGCTGGTCTTCACAGCTCCTTGGTCCCCTACTGAAAAAGGCCATGCGTAGGTGGATCCTAACACTCGTAGGTCTTTTAACAGGTTTCAAATGGTTAAGTTTTTCTCAAAAGAAGACCCCTGGAAATAAATTCTCCCCTATTTTCCTACGGACTAGGGCATCATGAAGGTTAAGAGAAAGTTGGTCCAGAGCACTCAAAGCAAGTTGACAAGCCTCTGTAACAAATATACACAAATATCACCCCTGTTTTTTTTTCATCAATTGATTGCCCCCAGTCCACTTTTCAAAAGTAAAGTATAAGATAGATGGTGAAAGGAAATCCATAATTGATTGCCCCCATATATTCCAAAGAGATGATGAAAGGAAATTCATAAAAATGATTTCCCTCATCTCAGCATTTAAATGCAAGATTACAGTTTGGAGTGGTGAAAGGAAATTCAATAAAGGGAACCAGATAACTTCACCGGGGTACTAAACATGCTCGCTAGTAGTGAAGAAATATCTAAGATATTATATAAGGCTATCATACTTAAATTATAATACACTCTGTTAATCAACATTTTTGAAATCGGATCCACAGCTCGAGTTCATGCAGGTCTCCCCAATTAAAAACATGAAATTTACTTTTTTTTTTACGCAAGCTAAAACCTACCGTTTCTGTTAATTTTCCTAAGATTGATTGGACCATCTTAAGCAGCTCCGAATTTAGTCTTGAGGAAGGGAAAGTTACCGAAGGGACTGCCGTTGAGTTGAGGAAGCATGTCAATTTTTGGAAAGTTTTGGAATTAAAGTTGAAACCTCAATTTTTCCTCTGCACTCCCTTTCCAAACGATGTTTCACCAAAGCTAACTGATGACTCCATGTACCCCTTCTCAGGAAGTTGGTCTGTTTTCCTTCTCATCTCACAGGGAGATGAGATCCCTAGTTGGATCCTATGTTGGAGCCACCTTTATCTTAATACATGAAATGTTATGCTTAAGCCCAAAAAAGATTGGTTTTTGAGACTTCGTCTGTTTTGCGTTTCTCCCCCCTAAGATTGCAGTATCCTGACGTGCGAAATGGAGAACACCTTCCTAAGTTTAAATCACCATTACTAAAAGACTAAGCAGGGATTATCATTGCTTATTACCTCATACCCTCTCTCTCAAGAGTTATGCATTGGACGTCTCTCGAGCCTCCGACTCACGAAGTGGTGTTAAAGTTACCCAGGTTAGTATCAAGGACAAATCACTTTAAACCCTAGTTAGTCTCTATCGTGATTTCGTGACTCGACGATGGTTTCCCAAAGGGAAGCACCTTCGTAGCCCCAATATCTGAAGTCATGATTTCCTTTAATTAAGCATGGATTAATTAAAAGTCTTAATTCAAATCACATCAATCCGTTACCTTGCACCATCGTGTTTTTAGGTTTTAAGGTTCAGTGGCTAGGAGAAAAAACACCTGATGTGACAAATGTCGAAAAGGGGATTAGCATCTAAGTACACCAATTTGAAAGAACTAAACCAGATTAATTATCACCTTAAACAAACTTTGACGCACGCGGTTTACGGATGAAATCTTGAATGGTCCTACAATTTCCAATGTTACGACTCGTCAAGCATTTATGGAATTTATTTGAATTACAGTGAGGTGACAAATAGTAGTATCTCGTTTTTACTTCTAAATATTTCTATTAAGAGATTTGACCATTTTGTTGGCAAGGACACCAAGGGTTTAAATGACCAAGATAGAGAGTTTTTCCTTCATTATTTCAGTTTTCATTTCTATTTGCGCGTAGAGCCACTTTACCAGGATAACCGTTGTTTGTGATTTTCAATTTTTTTGACAGGTGGTCTAGTTGCAAGTTTCTCTATCATGGCTCCATGAAAAACGCCCAAGTCAGCTGTTGAGAGTTCAGGTTAGGGTTCATACTTTGTTTCCTATACCTCGCCCTGAAGTATTTATTCTGTCAAGACATCTTCATATGTTTCCAACATTCTGCAATCTGAGTCGATAAACTGTTTGGATGATTCTAGCAACAACGAGAAGGATGACTTATCAACCAAATACAAAATCGTCACTCAAGCAAAGATGCACAAAACAGTTGTGTGACCAGAACGAATATCAGTGAATAGAAGGTGATGATTGGTACTTTCAGGCCAGAACATTTGCGGGCAATATAGAAATTGTCATCCACATCGAACCTTACTCATAATGCGGAATTTATAGAAGGTTTCAAGAAGAAGGAGTGTGAGCAGTATGAAAAAAGTTTATCTGATATGATCAAGGATCGGATCTCACACCCCGCGAAATTCAGGGATGATACTAACGGGATCTATTCAATCTCTTCCTTGGAGCCACAATTCAAGTACATAGCAATGATGACTTGCAAGTTGTATGGGAAGGAAGACACTACCCATTTTTTCCTCCCATGGGTGCCGCTCATTCATACAGTCACTGAGGGTTTCTCCTTCGATTGGGCCAGACTGTTGTCTGACAGCCTGACCAGTCAAATAACCAAATATTGAGCACAGAGGGCATGTAAGAAAGCAACTTCGTTCTTTATGTCTTCTTACATCATGGATGTCATCTGCTTCATGACACCCTTCCCACTAATGAACTGGAGCTTTGCTTTGGGAGGATAAAGCCAAAGAATACATCTACGAGATCTTCAACTGGGTAATGGTGCCATTTCATGTCACCATCTTTGGCCAACTGCCACCTAGGATTTTTGATAGCATCACGACCAACCTGAGTAACATGGAAGATTGGTATATAGAGGTGGAGTTTTCATATATCAGGGTTTTCAACACCTCTGTTCCTCCATATGCTCTACCTCATTTCTTGTTAGATAAGCTATTGTGTCGCAAGATCACCAAGAAGACCGTGCTCTGCAGAATAAGCAAAGAGCTCAAAGGAGTATCAAAAAAGGTATGGTCATCTTTCCCCATTCATATTGGTGGATATTCCTTGTTAGATTTTGGCCATGCCAAAGCTGAGGCTACGGTTTTAGAAGAAATGAAGATGGCGGATATTGAGTTCAAAAAGCATGACCCTAGTAAGGTTGTGAGAAATCACCTGGCGAGTTGTGGTCTAAAGAGATATGAACACGAGGATTCCCCGCATGGTGAAATATTCCAGGGTGTGAGGTCCTACTCTGAATTCCTAAGTCAAATTCAAGCCCTTCCACCCGGATATATGGCCGATTTCTTGAAATTATAGGAGCACCGACGGGGTTGCCTCCCCTAGATTTTACAAGGTGAAGCCCCAAATATCCTAGTTACATAGCAAATGGAAGCCAAAGGTGCAAAGGACTTGAGTCCTAATAGGGAGAAGAACCAATGGAAAACAGGGGAGGCTGGAACCTCAGAGAAAAGAGCCAAAGTCCCCTACAAACATGAAGGAAACCCCGAAAAGGGTACGTCAGGCAAGCAAGTACAAGGTCAAGCCGAGATACCCTCGCAAGGATAGGGCGACTCACTATCACTCATGTCAAACAAGTCGGTCACATATGTTACCCCGAAACAACCATCCAAGGAAGTCGGAAATCCAATTTCTATTATCACACCCTTACAGTTCACAAAGGGGAATCCTGATGCGGGGTGGATTTTCGATGAAGAAATGACACCCATTTCTGTAGAGGAGCTGCCTCCTAATGAATTTTTCTTTGATAAAAAAAGGAAGGTCATGGTGAGGCAAGAATTATATCAAAGAGAGGGCATAGTGGCTAAAAAATTTAAAATCATGACAGATGGGAAGGTCGTGAAAGAGGAAGAATTTGCAGATGAGATAGCAGGAAAACTAGGGGCTTATGATACAACCAATCAATACTCAGTTGGAACTTTGAAGGCCTAGTTGAAATGAAAGAACCTCTTGATCAGTAAATTGGAAGCTAAAGTGGCTACTGCTGAAGAAAATACCAAGGATGAGGTGAGAAAAAGCCTCAAGTAGGTCCAAATAGTTGATATGCAGGAGATCGAGAAACTTAGATTCGACCTTGAGTAGGTGCGCCAGTCGGTGCGAATTAGCCAAACGTAGGTAGGCCAGTAGGGGAAAAAAATTATAGAATTACAATCGAAGTTGGATGTTGCCGAGAAATAGGTTTTAGACATAAAAATGTTTAGATCCCAAGATGTCAAAATTTGACAGAAGGTATTAACGGCTCAACAAGACTTGCTTGTAAAAGTAGGAACCATTTAGAACCACTTTCAGATGATAGATCAAGTGTTAGAAAGTATTTCTTTGAGGGAAAAAGAAGTCGGGGCAGCTCGGGTTGCTTTCCAAGATGTTGTTATAGCTACAAGGAAGATAAAGATGGTCACAACTCCAAATTATCCATCGTAGAACAAACTAGAGGGAATATCTTGCTAAAGTTCTGGGAGCAGAATATATCAGAAAGAAGGGGGAGAGCTAATGAAGTGATGAATTATTGTGAGGAAACATTTGCCTTGATAAGTAAAAGTTTGCTAGACCTTGATAAGGAAGGCAGTGCTAGGATGTTGGGAAAAATCAATATAGCTAAACACCTACTGGATATCAAAGAAAACATGGAGAAAGAGCAAGTGGAGATATCCCAGATAAGACAAGTTGATATGGTCCAAGTGGAAAAATGGCTAGTACAACCAAGTTTACAGTTATGTTCTATCATCATGGAAGACCGACAAGTAGGGAAAAGGTTGCCACAGTTGGCAAAGAGTTGTTACACCTTTGAGGCAAGAAACCAAGCAGAGCCTTCCAGGTTGATAGGCCAGTTGGTGGAGAGGTGTGTCATTTTCATCGAGCAGACGAAGGGGCAGGTTTTTGGTTCTAAATAATGAAAGATGTCAACCCGTTCTATTTCTAGAGATGGAAGGGAAGATAAAGGAAGGTACTATGCCCTTACGAGGGAAGACAAATATGAGGAGATGAAATGCTCCAATTTTCCATTTGTAACTGACAGGTTTCTAGAATGATCAAAATTCTAGATGTTCATAAGTTTGTTTAAATAACGGGAAGATTGTAATAGAAAGGGCTTTTTTCCAGTGGTAGATTGTAATAGAAAAAGTTCTTTTTAGCTAGGATTAATACAAAGCGAATTGAAGACTCCATATTCCGTGAAGATTGAGTTATGTGTTTTTCCTCTGTATTTCATGCTTCATGTCATTTTTTACATATACGTCTTTGATGAATGTTTTAGCTGCAATTTAGTATAACTTCTACTATGGTGATCAGGTTCTAGATATTTGGTTATTTATAATTTTTCCTCTGTATCGGCTACTAGCAGGTACAAGACCTGTGAATTACTTAGATATCTACATTATATGCTTTCATCAAAGTATTCCTATCCTTTGTTCTTCTGCTACAGCATGGGATTCCTCTAAAATTGATGCCCCACATTATTGACAACTCTATGTTTTCACACTCAGTTTCAATATTTTAAACTCAGTTACGGAAAACGGCCTTCGATTTCGTTAAACCCTTCAATTGGCTTCACTGAAGTTTCCCCTTATAATCTAAAGTTGAGATAAGCACTTTAAAACATCAACATTCCTTTAAATATTTGTTCTCCACATGAATGTACCCATCATAAGACAACGCAACTTTGAACCCAGTCTATCGGATCAAAACAACATCGCTTTGAATCTTTTTGATACCATACTTAAGACTGCCACCACTCAGACAGAGCTCGAACATTCATGGTCCGCCATCAAGCGGGATATCAACATTCAAGAATATTTGGAATCTAGACAAAGACAACCTAGAGATTGGCCATAGCTTCATCCCCCGAAGTTGTTTCTTCCCCTTCCTTTTCTTTCACTCTTTTTAGATTATTAGACTCTACACTTTATAGCCTTAAGTGTAGACTCACAAACAACAGTTTCCATGCCATGTCACAAGACCAATGACCATTGACCTTCCATATACTTGAAACGCTTTGACTTGACCCTTCAACTCCATTTGGAGGCTATAAATTGAGCCATATCCAAGCCTTGAGGAAAGGAGATCATCATCATATTGAGAGAAAAGATACTCTAGAGAAATTTCACCTCAATTGAGTCTGCATCCCTTTGTCCTTGAAAGTATGAACTTCTTGTGTTTAGCCCCCAAGCTATTCCTATCTTGTGATGGAGAATTTCATTGACTCCTACTTGTGAGCTTGCCTTTGTGGTGGAGGCCCATATGGAGGAACTTAGTTTGTTGGTTCCTATATGTGTTGTTACATAAGTTTGTCACCTATGTACTTTCGTTGATTACATTAATAGAAATACTCTTTTCTCATCCAATTGATATGTTTCAAATATTTGTATTGATTTCCATGGGTGTATTTGTTTTTTTTTACAGAAACGGAAATATGTTTTATATATAAAAAGGTACTACTGGAGTCACTAATTTAAAAAAACGGTGGGGGCTTCTAGATCAGTGACCCAACAACTAGTAAATCCAAAATCTTATTACATGGGCATGTTCCCAAAACTGTTGCTACTATTTAATAACAACTAACTAGTCTAGTTATTGCTTACAAACTGCGATTTGGCATAGCCATTGTTAAAAACATTTGGGACTGTTGGTGAACCTTACTGATTATTTTCCTCTGGAGCTTGAGATAGTGCTTCTTTTGGAGGCATGCCTAGAGTGACGTTCAGATCTGGGAGGATCCGGATGTCTCTGCTCTCGCATTATTCACTTCGTCTTTGTCCTGCTACGTTCTAGGATCTAGTTCCATGCAATTCCTTGAGTCTTTCCCCTTGTCTTCTCAAGAAATCAACCTCGTCTTGGATATGGATGATTAGGGATCGGTGTTGAGAAAGGGTTTCCAATGTAAAATTTAGGGTGGTGCTATGTGAATCCAATCGCATGGACAGATGTTGGGTGGTGTGGAAATTTTTGTCCACCATTTCCTCCTCTCGGACATCCTGTCCTCGACGTTGATCCATGCTGGAAATTCCATTGGATGACGTGAATTGTTTGAGAATTTTGGTGTAAACTACTCCTGTGTTTTCACTGATGTTGTCTGGAGGAGGGCCTCGTGAGTGTTGTCGGGCTCTGATCGAGCTTTCTGAGGCTGCTTCTATTCTTCCTGAGATATTTCTCAAATAATTGAAAATCGATTGCGTCCTTTTTCTATTTCCCTGTGTAATTACTCCACTTTGTTTGTTCCTGTTATGTCCTTTTGGCCAACCTATACTCTCACTAGGCTCTTTGTTTGTGGCCTTTAGCTTGACTGTGCCTATCAGATGATTTTTGTGTTTTGCACCTTGGCTTGAAATTATGGGGCTCTTCCTATCTCCTGTATTTCTTTCTGAGTCACTTGCCTTTCCGTGGGTGTCTAAATATTGAATCGGGCTCTGACCTCCCTGAATTTCCCGTGTGACATCCATTCTTGAACACGCTAGATGTCTCCCCTAGGACGAGGTGAACTGTCATTCCATCTTCTGTGTGCTTTGGAGCCTTACCTAAATCATTTCCCGATCCGTTAGCTTGATTTCCATTAATGGAAGGATAAGGGGAGGGGAGGTGGAGCGAGGTGTAAGTGACCTCATGTGTAGGATCCCATGGGGGATGAACCTTTTTCTCCATTGAAAATCCCTGTTTTTCTGCTGCGACATACTACTTCTCACATTCCTGGATTTGGTGAAGTACACTAATATCCCAGATTTGTATGGAGTTCATCCTGACTAGTTGCTATGCTAGAGAGTCATGTGTTCTTGGTTGCTGGGTGGGTTTCCTACGTGTATGTGTTGGGGTATTGGAATGGTTAAGGGGGGGCTAGGAACGGGGACCTACCCTAAATTTCCAAGTGCCCTGTGCTTTTACCTATGGATTTGTTAGCCTGTTCATATGCTCTCCAATTGTTTATTTGATGGACATGGTAGAATCAGGGGCGCATGCCTAATATTGTGTCCCTAGTTTTTTCGATGATTCTCCTAAGAGTTGAGTTCTTTGGTTTTTTTATTTTAACTAAGTACCTGATGATCGTCTTGGAGTCCCCTATTATGATCAACTTGTTAATTTGACATTCTTTTGCTACTTGGGTCCCTTTGAGAAGTGCATATGCCTTTGCTGAATTGTTTGTGGTAGTTCCTAGATTCCATGAATAAGTTATCATCCTTTGTCCTCTAGGATTGAACAAAAACCCTCCCGCACCTGCCTCCTCTGGGTTCCCTTTAGAAGCACCATCAAAACATAGAACATGACTTTTTTTAGTATTTAACCATTTTGTGAACTCTTAAGGAGAGTACTGAAGCTACCAGCATGAAGTATTTTTTGGTACGCGTAAGGATGGGGTTTCTTGAAGGTTTAGTTTTTTTAGCCATGCTTCTTCTTATATTCTCATCGGATCCCCTACACGGGTGATTGTTTTCTTGGTCGAAAAGAATTCACTTAGTTGACTATTTTCATTTATCGCTATTGCTAGGGGGGTAATGGTTTTTCCTTTGAAAATTATTTTATTTCTTGCCAACCAAATTTTCCAGCAGACAAATTTTATTGATGCCTTCCAGGCTCAATTGAGATTCAATTTCCCTTGGAGCGATCCTTTTTAATGTTTCACCCATTTTCCTATCAGGATTCTACTGCTTGTTGGCCTAGAAATTTGGGGGACTAATTCGAGATAAATGTTGTTCTTCACTTGTCTGGTGAAATTCCAATACATGAACAAGTGATCGGTACTTTCCAGGCTACTAGCACACAAAACGCACCTGAACAGGCCCATAAATCCTCTTTTGTTAGAATTATTCCCTGTTAGGAGTTTATTATGAGCAAATTTCCAGCATAAGATGTTTATTTTTGGAAGGTTGTTTGGGTTCCAGATCTCTTTCCAGATGGATGATTTGGTTGGGATATCATCACCTTCTAGGAGCTTGTTGTATCTCGATTTCACTGTATACCCCTCTTTTCCCCAGCTTATGTCATCCTTTTGACTAAGGTGGACTGGGGTGGTTCTATAGATTTCTAGGAGGAACTATTTGGCCTCTTCTCTCAGGAAGGGAGGTACCTCACCCAGATTCCAACTTTCCCAATTACCATTCAAATGCTAGTTTGAGATATCATATAGGGAGGATCTTCCTTTAGAGGATAACCAGAGCTTGAATTGATTCAGTGAGGGGATATTTGAGAGGATCCCTCTCTTTGAATAATTGTCCTCCCAAATCTTGATTTATTTTCCATTTCCTAGGTTCCAATTGAGGCAGAATTGTATTAACGGAATGGACACCTGAATAAGCTTCCCAGATGGGCGAGCCTGCTTGTCTGAGTTCAACTTCTTCCATGAATATTTTTATGTTTTTGGTCAGGTACTTGTTGCAGAGTCTTTTTTCCACCCATATTTTCCACATGTGATTACATGCTAGATTAACTTTGATCCCATAAAGTTTATCTTTCCAGATCTCTTATGCCCAACCCCCCATTTTCTTTATGGGCACAGGTAATATCCCAATTAACCATATGGATTTTTTTTTTTTAATCCTTGCCTCCTCGCCAGAAAAATTTTCTTGTGATTTTGGTTAGTTATTTCTTGATTCCAACTGGAGCATAGAGTGCTGAGAATTGTAAGATTGGGAAAGATGAGAGAACTAATTTTATTAGGACAACCCTGCCTGCTAGGTTTAACCACATGGATCCCCATATTTCAAATTGATCTTTTAGTTTTTGGAGGATCCCCTGCCATGTCTCCGCAGGGAGGGCTTTGATGTTGATCAGCGTACCTAAATACTTGAAGTATTTCCAGTCCATCGTGAAGGGGAATTGGAGGATGTGGAATATTCTTTCCATTGTTCCTTCTTTTACGTTCCATGCATAGATCTGGATCTTAAGTTTGTTGATAAGACCTCATGATGCTTGTTCATACTGGTCCATGAATAGATTAAATATTTGAGCCATTGTTTGGGAGGCTCCCTCAACGACAAGAGTGTCATTGGCGAATTGAAAGTTCTTTATCCTTCTGACCCCCCTAGAAATTTTCAGGCCCGAGATATTTCTAGTTGTCCTTTCTTGCTCCAGTATTCTATTTAAAGTCTTTTCCATGATTACATACATCAACGAAGAGAGAGGGAACCCTTTTCTGAGACCTCTTGAGGCTTGGAAAAATGTAGCTGGGTGGTCGTTAATCAATGGCACTATCCACAGGGATGAAATACAAGCCTTGATCCAAGAGATAAAAGGGCTCTATAAACTTAATTTTTTTAGAACTTCATAGAAAAATTCATGCTTCACTCTATCAAAGGCATTTGCCATATCAATTTTGATGATCATTCCTTTTTCTTTATTCATTACACTAGTATGGATTTCATTCTGGACCAAGATTATGTTGTCCCAGATTTGTCTTTTAGTCACGAAGCCCCCTTGGTTTGGGAGGATAATCCTTGGGAGGAGATGTTTTAACCCGTTGGCAATTATTTTGGTGAGAATTTTGTAGGAGACATTGCAAAGGGAGATGGGTCGAGAACGATCAAAAGTGTTTTCATTTTTGGATTTGGGGATCTGCGCAAGGAAGGAGGTATTGGTGGATCCTCCTATCTTGCATGTCGATTGGACGTATCTAATCATGTGAGTAGGTCCTTTTTGATGATTTCCCAACGTTGTCTATATATGTGAGGAGTAAATACATCCATCTTGGGTGCTTTTGTGGATTGAAGTGGAATACTACTACTCTAAATTCCTCTTCAGTGACTGTCTTTGTCAAAGCTTGATTATCCTGGTCTGTTATCAATTGACGGATCGACTCCATGAGCTGAAACCTATGGTATTTATTGTCTTCTCCATCCTGGGTATAGAGAGTTTTGAAATGAGAAGAGGCTTCTTTTTTTTATCTTATCAAAGGATTTAATTATCTCCCCTGAGGATATTTTAATTTATTCTACTGAATTCTTATGTTGTCTAGCTTTGGCCTGCTTATGGAAAAAGGAAGTATTTTTGTCTCCTACTTGTAGCCACAGGGCTCTTGACTTTAGTCTCCATTCCTTTTATTCATTGTGTAGTTCCCTTAAGTAGTTTTGGAAATGAGTTTTGTCCTGCTCCAGGTGTTTGTGGTGGACCTCTTTGTCATTTATTTCAATGTGAAGCTCTTCTAATTTTTATTCGTGTCACTTTACTTCTTCCTTTCTACTTATGAGGGAAGATTTTTCCCAGTCCTTTAAAAATTACTTTGTTTTTTTCAGTTTTTGTTCCCAAATATACATTGGGGTTTCGTTCAACCATGTAGACTAGGCCGAGGAGATTAGGGTGAGGAAGTCTGACGAATACAACTAGAGAGGGTTGGATCTGAAAGGAATGGGGCCCATGTTTTCGGCCTTTGCAAAAGTAAGGGATATAGGTATGTGGTTTGAGATTCCCCAAGGGGAAATTGGGGAGGTTATGGTAAGCGGGAGGAGGAGGAGAGGGATATGGATAAGGAAGTGGTCTAGTCTAGCAGTTATATGTCCCACCCCTATCCTTTTATTGTTCCAAGTATATTTTCCTTTGGAGGGCTAGACATCGAAAATATCTAGTTCCGAGATCAGATCCTCCAAATGTTCCCTGAATTGATCTCTTACAGAGGACCCACCCCTTTTCTCCCCTTCGTGTAGAGTGGTATTAAAATCCCCAGCTATAATGAAGTTTTCTTGAGCATCTAACTCTTTTAAATTCATTAGTGTTTCCCAACAATCTCTCTATTCCCAATAATTTTTAGGCATATAAACATTGCAGATAGGATAGATAATACCTATTTGGGGATGATTTAGTTTTACCAACATCCAATGTGTTGAGTCCAATATTTGTCCTCCTTGAATATTTGAGTGTTCCACATTGTACAGATCCCTCCCGAGGCACCTCTTGCATTCAACATCGTTTCTCTACTAAGGTTCCAAATTTGTTTCATTTCTCTTAGGGCCTCATTGCCCTGGAGTTTCATCTCCTGAATTAAGAGGATTTGGGGATTTTCTATCAGGATTAGCTTTCCCATGGCTTCCTTTTTTTCCCTCTGGCCCAAACCTCTACAATTCTAGGATACTACCTTCATTACTTACTATTGTGCTTTGGTGCCCCTCCCTTCATAGGCTGAGACTGCCCCTTTGCTGGTTGGTCTTTTCCATTTTTCCCTTCTTTCCTAAGGATTTGTGCTAATGTTGGTTGGGTTCCTAGATATTTATCCTGGGTAGTCACTTTCTCTCTTCTTTCTTTATTTGTTCTCCTTCCTTCTTTTGTGGTTGGAACGTTATTTTGGATTTCTACATCCGTTTCTTCTCTAGATTCTCCTTGACTGTCTTCCTCCTTTGTTTGATGAATAACTTGGTGTTGGGAGTCTGGATATTCTGGGTGGATCTCAAAAACTGCATCTTGATCATGGGTGTTTTCTTCTATGTTTTACTTTGAATTAACCAACTCTTGATCCAAATTTTCCAAGGGTTCAAACTTGTTCTTGCTGCTTTTGGCTTCATCTTCGATCTATATTGTAGATTTCCATTTACTTGGCGAGGGGGGTCTGGAGTTGATTTTTCTCTCTTGTTGCAAGTTTCCTTCTCTATTGGTCATTTTGTTTTCATTTTTCTTGTTGCCACTACTCAGAAGCCTTTTTTTCTGGATGCTCTTGGGCCGCCTTAGGGAAGCTTTTGGTGAAATGGCCATATTCATGGAAGTATTTGCACTTAAATGGGAGTTGTTCATAATCCACCGTTTGTATGTAAGACCAACCATCCAGGATGAGATGTATTTCTTCTGGAAGCCCTTTTTCTAGATCCACTTCTACACACAGCCTTGCACAAGACTATAGTCCATCTTTTGGTTCGGCTCAATCGATGAACCTTCCCAGGGTGTTGCCAATATTTTTTATTGTTTCATCATTCCAACAGTGGAGGGGTAAGAAGGGGAGCCTAAACCATACTGGAACAATGAAGGGGATATCGTTCTCTGGACTAAATTCTGGATTCCATTTGTTCAGATACATCCCTATGGTTCCCATGAAATATGGGCCATTTCTGAAGATCAGGTCTTGATCTTCTTTGTTTTCAAAAAGAAAAACGTAGAAACCCTTTCCAAAAAAATATGTAGAAAGTTTTCCTTTGATTGTTTTCTTCCAGTTCTTCTCCATCCATTGATGCATAGCTTTGGCGGATGACCAGAGTTCAGTTAATTTTCTTATTAAACTGTTTTCATCCAGTCGGACAGAAAATGGTTTTGTTGAGGGGGAGTGGACCAACACTTTTGGGATTGATTCTAGTCTTTTGATGAATATGTAGGTAGGGGCACCCTTGGAAGATTTTGAATAGGAGGAGATCAGTGTCTGAAACGGTGCAAGATCAGGCAACAACGGGGGTTGGGGGGGGTCCCCTGAGCTCAAGGCCATGGTGGCTAGCGCAGAAACCCTAGGGATTGTCAGGGGAATCTTGAGGTGCACTTCTCGAGGTCGCTCCAAGAAACCTACAAAATATAAGAGTGATAACTCGACCCAATTCTCCAAGGGCATATTTGTTATGTATGTTAATGGATTATGATAATTTATATGCTAATATTATATATAATTACCACATGCTTTCATATCTTGGTTGTTGAGGACAAGTTGGAGGTATAAAACTTGGGGTCGTGTGCTCAACGGTGGTCTTCTTCGGATGTCTGGATGAAGTAGGATTCTAGCCTTCTCTTGTTATCATTTCATTTATGTATCATACTTGAGATTATATTTGATTTCTAGGTGTCATTTTGTCTGTTGTGGTTTTAACCTAGCCATATATAGATTTTCCTCATAACATAATTGGATACTCCACTGGGGATCGGACCAAAAATCTCCAGTTTCATATTTTTGTACAAATTCAATATGGATTGTAATATTCTCATGAGTAACTAGTACTTGCAGTTGAGTCTTCATTACTCCACTTCTAGGAATTATAATGTATTTCAGCCATTGAAATTACTCCTATGGCCTCACACATAAGGGGGCATCTGTTATATCATATTTTACCATGCTCCATACATCTTTCTTTGATGGCCTTCCATTTCCCTTTGCAAACTTCATTTCCCCTCTTTTTGTCCACTATAGAGCTAAAAATACACATTTGTTTCCATGTACGCAACCTACCATTTAGAAAGATTGAATATGTACATGGTTTTCTCCATTACAACCCACATACATCAGGTTTGGTGCTCAAAAAATAAAAAAATGCATTAGGTTTCCATGCCATGTCACGAGATCCATGATCCTTGACCTTCCATATACTAGAAAATCTCTGACTCAACCCTTCAATTCCATTTGGAGGCTATAAATTGAGCCACATTCAAGCCTTGAGGAAAGGATATCATCATCAGATTGAGATAAAAGATACTCTGGAGAATTTTCACCTCAATTGAGTATGCATCCCTTTGTCCTTGAAAGTCTAAACTTCCTGTGTTCAGCCCCCAAGCTCTTCTTATCTTGTGATTGAGAACTTCATTTACTCCTACTTGTGAGCTTGCATTTGTGGGGGATTGAAGTGGTGGAGGCCCAGCCGGAGGGACTTGGTTTGTCAGTTCCAATATGTTCCATTACAAAATTTTGTCACTTATGTACTTATGTTTATTACATTAATAGAACTACTCTTTTCTCGTCCAATTGATATCTTGCAAATATTTCTATTTCTTTCCATGGGCGTATTTTCTATGTATGTTAATGTATTATTCTAATTTATATGATAAAATTATATATCATTACCAAATGCTTGCGTATCTTGGTTGTTGAGGACAGGTTGCAGGTATAAATCTTTGGGTTGTGTGTTGAATGGGGGTCTTCTTTGCATGTCTAGACGAGGTAGGATTCTAGCCTTCTCTTGTTAGCATTTCTTTTATATATCATACTTGATATTAGAGTTTATTTCTGGGTGTCATTCTATCTGTTGTGGTTTTACCCTAGCCATAAAAAGATTTTCCTCATAACAGGTTCACACAAAGTGTATCTATTGATTAGGAACCACCATCGACATGCATTCTCTCCATAGGTTAAAACTAACATCTGCTAGAGCAAGGTGAGGTGGTGACACATATATTAGTACTCCCCACGTATCCATATCTCTCATTCCATCCCATAAAACATGGACTTATTACCACTTTAAAAGATCATTTACTTAAATACCATAAAGAAAACATAAATACCTGGAAAATACCACTTACTAGAGCAAGCCGTGATGCATGAAGAAAACCTAGTTTCGTGAAACATCCACAAAAATAAGAAAATAATCCACAATTTCGCTCCAAAAAGTTCACATAAGAAAAGAAGGGAAAAGAACATGATATGATCTTCAAAAATTGCATTGTGCCTCACTGAGCAAAAACCTAGTTTCAGAGATCCTCCAACAAACGTGTTTCTAGGAAACAGTTCACAGGGGTGGGGAACACCTAACTTTAATCTGCTTTCATGAGCCCAATGTAACTAACGTTTCATCCATTGGAGGCCCGATTGGAGTTGTATGGTGATTTGCAAGTCAAATCCTCAAGTCATTTAGGGACATGTTGACAATTTGGTCCAGGGGCATAAAATCGAAAGAGTGGAATACTTGAGTTATGTAAGATATTGCATGTGTATGTGGAAAATTCCCATGTGATCACACTACCAAAAATCACATGACATGTTTTTTTTCAAAATCAACCCCTTGTTTAGAAATTGCATTGTGACTCACTGAGCAAAACCCTAGTTCTGAAGATCCTCCAACAAATGGTTTTTCAGGAAACAAATCATAGTGGAGGGGAATCCCTAGATGTAATCCAATTTCAAGAGTCCAATGCAACCGATGGTTCATCCATTAGAGTTCCTATTATATTTTTATGGAGAGTTACAACTTGCCTTCTCAAGCCATCCAAGGGCATGTTGACAATTTGGTCTGGGGGCATAAAATCCAAAATGAGTGGCATAAATGAGCTCCATAATCTCCTGCACATGTGTTTGGATAAGTCCCACATGACCATGCTACCCACAATCTCTCGACACAATGTTCTTCATAATCAACCCCTTGTTCAAAAAATGCATTGTGCCTTACTAAACAAAACACTAGTTTCAAAGATCCTCCAACAAATGGTTTTCCAGGTGTTAGAAAAACAGGATCACGGAGCAATCAAATAAGATAAATGTGGAAATAAAACACATAATGTACACACTACAATAGATACGTAGATATACATGGTTCACCTAGTGTGGGCTACATCCACCAGAGAAATTGTTAGGTCCTTCCTTTTTATTATCCAACAAAATGAAGGGATACAACCTACAACACACCCACTGTAACTTCCTCTTCTTTCTCTCACACTCTCCTATCTCATAATACAATAATCACCCACATACACAACCGTAATACAATTCCCTCATAAAATATGGTTTCCTTATAGGTAACAAAACCATAACATAACTTCTACCGTCAGATTTGCGACCTTATAATGAATGGTCTAGATTGACTGCAAAATTACAATATTTTACAAGGTAAGTTTTCCAAATATTTCTCTTTGGGGGTTCTTCCCCCAACTCCCCCACTAGGGGGGGCTACACAAATTTTCTCCACCCCCCCTGGATCGCCCTGGAGATAGTTGTTGGGGTGAAATCCCCACACACCCCCTGATAGGGAATGGGGTCCAAGCACAACTGAAACAAACCTTTGAATCAGGAAGATAATTAGGCTCCACAACCAACACCAGAAAACAAAATCATAGAGGAGGGGTACCCCTAGCTATAATCGGGTGTCAATATTCTAATGTAACTAATAGTTCTTCCATTAGAGGCCTAATTAGAGTTTTATGGTGATTTGCAACTCACCTCCTCAATTCATTCAGGGAAATTTTGACAATTTGGTCTAGGGGCATAAAATCCAAACCAAGCGACATAATTGAGTTCTATTATCTCCAAAAAATGTGTTTGTCCAAATCCCATGTGACCACCCTAATCACAATCGCCTGACACAATGTTCTTCAAATTCAACCCCTTGTTCAGAAATTGCATGTTGCCTCACTAACCAAAACCCTAGTTCCATAAATATCCAACAAATGGTTTTACGGGAAACATAATCACAGGAGATGGGTTCTCATAGCTGTAATGTTTTTTAAGAGTCCAATGCAACCAACGGGTCGTCCATCAGAGGCCCTGTTAGAGTCTTATGGAGAGTTGTAACTCACTTCCTCAATGCATTCAAGGACATGTTGACAACTTGGTCTGTGGGAATAAAATCCAAATTGAGTGGAATAATTGAGTTCCATAATCTCCTGCATATGTGTTTGGCCAAGGCCCACATTACCACACTACCCACAATCAGCGAACACACCATTCTTCAAAATCTACCCCTTGTTTATAAATTGCATTGTGCCTCAATGACCAAAACCCTAGTTCCAAACATCCTCCAACAAACTGTTTTCTAGGAAACAAAATCATAGGGTAGGGGTACCCCTAGATTTAATCCAGTGTTAGGAGTCTAATGCAACCGACGGTTAATCTGTTAAGTACTTGAATAGATCTACAAATATAATCACCACAAATACTGAATACACAATAGATCCACAAAGAAAGATAGAATAAACCACACTATATTATTACCAAACCCTTGAGGTAGGGAAACACCATAAAATGGATCCTATTATGGAAGGGATCCTCTCATGTTCACTTGCCTCTTCGAGGGGGCATCCTCCTATTGAGCTACCTCTCCAAATACAATAATTCTCTTCATGTCTCATTACATTGCTTGAACCCCTTTATATAGTGCTACCATCACCTAAGAACATTCTAGAGGAGGAATCTTCTAGAAGTAGAACCTTCTAAGAAGTCCTCTTACATTTATTATATCTAACTACCATAGTGGACCTTATTTAATAATATAGTGGGCCTAGTCTACCTTACATTGAATGGAATCCACTATTATCACTATAGGCCCTTTGGTCCCCCCCACTACCTCGCTAGATACCTTACATTCCATCCCCCTTATGAAAGCATTATCCTCAACGCTTGATGTACAACCATATACCAGGGTTCCATGGATAAGTGTGGACCATAGTGCTGAAGTAGACTAGAGAACTAGGGTTCCATTGAGAAATGGTAGCCACCATGTTGAAGTAGTCCATCCGCCATTGTAAACCAGGGTCCCATGTCCAATTTCTCATGTGAACCCCACATGGAAGATATCAGCACCCAATAACCAACTGAAAATGATGCTCCCAATACTGACACCTATCATGTGGATCCTGTTAGTGATATTTCTTGTAAGGGGGTTAAAATGCAAAAGAATGGGTGAAAAACCCACTTGTCCTAAGTTCGGGGTGCTAACGCACCCATGATTAAATGAAAGCCAAGTTTGGACGGCAGGGATCGCGGCGCCTGGATCAACGACGCAGGTGGGATTCTGGACCCCCCCCACCTTTCTACCTTTAAGCGGAGGGGGGGGTTTGAAATCGGGCACGCAGCTCTCCAACGGATGAGATCTCAGCGCCCGGATCAACAACACTCGTGCCATCCCATCATCCTTAGCTGCTCTGTGTTTAAGCCTGCGTGGGCCCTTCTCCCATCATGTCACCTTCCAGAACCACCTTTCTCCTGCTGCCATGTATCATCCGTCTACCTCCCCTCTATGATCCGCGTGGCCTTCCTTCCTTCTCATCATCCACACACCATCTGCCACGTGTCTCCTTTCCCTCCATGTCAGCCTCCCACTAAAATGTGTCCATCACATCTGCTCCCTATAACCTCTCTCGTTCCCTCATCGCTTCTCACTCCACTCCCCGCTGTTTTGGCCCCATCACTCCATTCCCGTGCCCCACTTTCCGCGTTGGCCTCCACGCATATCTTTTGAGTCAGTCAGTTATTCCAGGTGGTAGCGCAAGAGGCCCTCCACGTCCCAAAAAATGCCAAGTTGGCTGGGCCATCCTCAATCCCGACGAAGCGGTTATTGAAGCGGTTGGTGGTGGTTAGATGTTGCCTCCGCCATAATGGGAAAGCACGAAAATGAATTTAAGGCACGTCGATTCGCCGTTGGAACTGTCAAAGAGTTAGATGGCGTCTGACATAAGTTGCACGATCTTTCAGAGGTTGACTGTCAAAAATCCATGCAGACGCAAAGCTTTCAATGCAGTGTCTTGATTTTGTTGTTGTTGTTGTTCTGAGTATATGAAGGCGTTTTCGCCATTTTTGTATCTATCGATGGTAGAGCTAAGCTCCCGACTGTAAAGTTTCAGTAAACATTCTATCTTTCTGGGTTATGTATCTGTGTTTGAGATTTCTTGTTTTATGACAAATAGTTCTCCTTTTCCATCTAAGTTTTTGTCTCATACCAGAGAGTTCATGATCGAAGGATTCGCATGGATTGTTGTAGTTATGTTATGATAAAGGATTTGTTGTGACATTATTGTATTCTCTGGTCTTTTGTGTTTGTATGTAAGAGGATATTGCATTCGAATGCTTTCTTCTCACAGTCTGCTAGAAGCCTGATGCCTATAACACACCTTTGCACCCTTCTCGTGAAGTCTTCCATCTACTCACCCTTATTGCAACTCACTGTTTGAAGTTTATCTAAGACCTCACTCACCTGTGCATGCCTGGCCTAGTTTCTGAGTTGAGACGACTATTCTGAGTTTGCCTCCATTTGATCACCCCTTTGAAACAATCGTGACATTAAAACTGATGGGTGTCAGGCTCTGCTCCTGCAAGCAATCCAGGAGTGACTTCTGATGCCAACATTTCTGGCGCCGTTGCCGGGGACGAAGTTGAATATTTTCCCCGAATTTGAATGACAAAGATCAATTGATTCTGAAGGTGCATCAGATATCAGAACTTGAAGATTGCTACTGTGCACCTGGCGAATCCATCGTGACGACTCCGCTGGGGAGAACCTGCTCTATCAGCTTTGTCTTCGAGAGGCAGACATACGAGGTCTAATCCGCACTTGCCTTTAGCTACACCAGAAGCTGACTCGGAAGCGGTGCGCAGAAAGGGAAAGAGATGTGCGAAAGAAGTTTCCATCGCTGAAACAGGTAATACGCTGTCCCCTTCTGTGAGAACTCCATTTTCTTATTCTCAGCTTCCTAGTCATCCTTCCTATGAGGTTTCCCGTTTTCTGAATTTCGGGAGTGCTCCTGCTGAGTTTTCTCCTCCTGGTCCGGTATCAGAAAGAGAGATCCTTGTCACTCCCCCCTTTCTGGAGGTCCTGCCTCATCACATACCTCAAGCTTCTGAAGATTTCACCACCCCTCCTTTTGTTGCTACTACTGCACAGAGAGAAGCATCTGCACACTCAGGTCCCTTGGCTCTCTCTCTGTTTTCTCCGTTTTCTCCTCCAAGAACCCCTTTTCCGACATCTCTCGTCCATACTCCTTCTCCTCTAAGTTCTCCTCTACCTAATATCCCTATGGCTGGTGCTAATCCCCCTCTGAACAGAATGGACACCATAGTTGCTTCTAGATATGCTCTTTTAATCCTACCACATCCTATGAATCCTCTCCCTACTGGAGACTACTTGAAGTACATGCCCAAGTTCAGTGGGGAGGGAGACATAACTGCTGAGGAGCACTTGGCTGCTTTTTACAGTTATGCAGACAACCTGAATATCGAAAATGAAGATGTCTGGATGAGAGTCTTTGTCCAGATCCTGGAGGGTGAGGTCAGGAAATGGTTTAGAGGACTAGCCCCCGGATCTATTGCTGGAATTGAGGCTCTGGATAGTGTTTTTCTGAGACAGTGGGGAGACAGGAAGGATTATATGTATTACATGATAGAGTTTGGGGCTCTGAAGAAAATGGATGGAGAGTCTGTCTTTGACTTCTCCAAAAGATTCAATAAAATGTATAACAAGATTCCTGTGGAGATTAAACCCTCAGAGGCCTCTGCTCAAATTTCCTATGCTGGCGCATTTGACCCTGATTTCTGTCTCTTATTAAGAGAAAGAAGAGCCACCTCCTTAGCTCAAATGCAATATGCAGCTATAGAAGTGGAATCAAACATACTAGAAGCTGACAGACTGAAAAACCAGGCCAACACAGACAAAAGAAAGGAAAAAGTGGAAGCCTCAACTTCCGGCTCATCACCGCCCCACCCTCAAGTGAATGAACTGGCTGAGATGATGAAGTTTCTGACCGAGGAGATGGAAAGGTTGAAGGTAGAAAGGAAACAAGCATATAAGGGCCCTCAGAACACTGAAAATAAAGGAGGTTTCAGGAGGCCAAATAATATTGCTCCCCCAACTATGCACAGAGAAAGGGGAACAGACAGAGAAGACCAGAGAATCCAGGCCCCTTTTCAGAACCATCTGGTTGCCCATGAGGAGGAAAGAGAAGCAGATGAGCTGGATCCTGAAATCCACTGCCTAGAAGACACTCCTCCTTTTCCTCATCTCACCCAGACTGCTTATGAAGAGTCTCTCATGGATGGCCAGCTAAATGAATTGAGTAAGGGAGAGAAAGCTAGTGGCGGTCGAGGCAGGTACAACCTGAGGTCCGACAAAAGGATAGCAGCACCTGATGTTCCTGAGAAGTCCAATAGAATAGATAAACCTTCTAATGAAGTAGAAGACGCTCACAGAGGTAAGAGGGCCCAACCTCTCTCTCCCATTATCCATAATCATGTTCCTGAAATTAGAGAAATCCCAAAGCCTATGTCTTCTTTCAATTTCGAACATGAAATTCAAAAGATCAGAATCCCTATGCCACTCACTGAGTTAATTAAACATGGGGAATTCAAAAAGCGCTTCTCTGAGTTGTTGAAATCTGAAGCCTCATACCCTCTTACAGACTCCATAAACCTCCAAGATGAAAGGCCTGCAGTTGTCCTAGGTCCCATGGTAGAAGACAAAGATGATTCATCCCCTCCCTTCTACACATCCCTGAACATACATGACAAAGTGTTGCATAATTTCCTTATGGATTCAGGGGCCTCCCACAACCTCATGCCCAAAAATGTCATGGAGGAATTAGGACTGGAAGTCACCCGAGCCTATCATGACCTCTATTCTTTCGACTCCAGGAGGGTGCAATGTTTGGGAGTCATCAAGGACCTGGTAGTTTCTCTGTTTCAGCTACCCATGAAAAGCATGGTCATGGATATTGTGGTAGCTGACGTCCCCCCTAAGTTTGGCATGTTGTTGTCAAGATCTTGGATAAAGAGACTGGGGGGAACCTTGCAAATGGATCTCACATATGCCACCATTCCAGTATTTGGAGGAGAACATAGGAGATTGTACAGAGAAGCCCAACTGGCCTACATAATCAGTGATGAAGCTAACCCTACCAATCATCCCATTTATGCCTTAGACACTGATTTAGGCTCCAGTCTACTGCAGCTCACCCATACCCCTGAGGCTCCCTTACAGATAAGAAAGCAGCCTATTATTAATCAGGAGACACCCCCTCCAACCACCTTTGTTTGGAAGATGTTCTTTGATGGAGCTTCCTCCAGTATGGGTGCAGGTGCCGGAGTGATATTAATATCGCCTTGTCGAGAGACCGTATCTCTGTCATACAAGATGGAATTCGAAACCACCAATAACGTGGTGGAATATGAGGCTATGGTTCTAGGATTAAGACCTGCCAAGGAAATGGGAATTAAAGAGATGGCTGTGTTGGGAGATGCAGAATTGATTGTTCAGCAGGTCAAAAACGTTTATCAGGCTAAGAATCCTCAGCTTAGGAATTACAGGAACGAGATATGGGACCTGGTTGATAACCTCTTCCTGGATTTTAACATTTCCTACATTCTGAGGGAGGAAAATGCTTCAGACGACTTTTTAGCTTTCACAACTAGTGTGCTCGAAGTTCCCACGCTGCCCACTGTCGGGTCTGATGTTGAAATAAAGTACATACCTTCTATACCAGACAATGTCAAACACTGGAAGGTGTTTGAAGATGATCAAGAAATTGAGAAATTTCTCCAGTCCATTGATGACTTTTCCACAATGAACATAGATGAGAATCCTGATGAGGAAGATGACCGTCACCCTGGGGAATTTTTGAATAAAATTGTTGATCACCAGATCATTCAGCTACCGAGCAATCACATTCCAAAAGGACTAATCCCATTAGAAATATTGTTCGACGGGAATGATGTGGCAGTGAGGGGTAAAGTTTCAGGTGATAATGATGACACAACTGAATGCAACATAGGCACACCTGAGGAGCCTAAACTGGTCAAGCTGTCAAGGAATTTGACTGAGGAGCAGAGAGTCGGATATACTAAGCTGCTGAAGGAGTTTTCTGATGTGTTTGCATGGACCTATGAAGACCTCAAAACATATGACACATTAGTCATCGAGCACAAAATCCCACTGAAAGAAGAGGCTAAGCCATTCAACCAGAAGCTGAGACAAATAAATCCCATGTTGCTACCTGTCATGGAGAAAGAGGTAAAGAAGTTGCTGGATACCCAGATCATTGTCCCCTTGAGATATTCTGAATGGGTAGCCAATCTGGTCCCGATGAGAAAGGAAAGTGGGGAAATCAGACTCTGCGTTGATTTCAGGAACCTGAATAGAAGTTCCAGAAAGGACAATTATCCCCTGCCCAACATGGAACACATATTGTAGAGGGTCACTGGCGTATCCAGGATATCCATGATTGATGGCTTCTCCAGATACAATCAGATATCAGTCATGCCTGAGGACAGAGAAAAAAAAACCTTCACCACTCCTTGGGGCACATTCATGTATGCCAAAATTCCTTTCATACTGATGAATGCAGGAGCAACATTTCAGCGGTCCATGGACATAGCCTTCATCGGGGAGAAGGACCAGTTTGTGGTGATATATCTGGATGACATCATAGTCTTCTCTAAGACTGATAAAGAGCACTGCTGCCACTTAAAAAGAGTTTTCCTGAAGTGTCGGAGGTATGGCCTATCTTTAAACCCCAAGAAATCATTGTTTTCTATGTAGGAGGGAAAGTTGTTAGGTCACATAGTGTCAGCAGAAGGAGTAAGAATTGACCCAAGCAGGGTGGAAGCGATTCAGACCCTGCCACTTCCCAGGTCTAAGAAGGAGGTTCAGGCATTTTTGGGGAAGGTTAACTTTCTGAGGAGATTCATCTCGAACTTTGCTGAGCTGGTGAAACATATCACATCCATGCTCAAGAAGGGCCATGAAATAAAATGGACCGTTGAACCTAGGGAATCTTTTGCGCAAATAAAGAAAGCATTGACTGAGGCACCTGTGTTAATGAGTCCCGATTATTCTAAAGATTTCTTGATTTTCTCATTTGCTTCTGATGACTCGGTAGCAGCAATCTTGTTGCAGAAAAATGATCAAGGGCGAGAGCAACCTATTTCTTTCTACAGCAAGGCGTTGAGAGACGCTGAACTCAGGTATGAGATCATGGAGAAGCAGGCCTATGCATTAGTGAAAGCTCTCAAAGCTTTCAGGATCTATGTTTTTCACTCAAAGATCACTGCATATGTCCCTTCAACCTCTGTGAAGGACATTCTTATACAGCCTGACATAGATGGGAGAAGGGGTAAATGGATTTCCAAGATCCTGGAATTTGACCTGGAGATTAAGCCCACCAAGTTGATAAAGGGGAAAGGTTTGGCCAAGTTGCTGGCTGAATCCAATTGCAAGACTTTGGGGATTAACTTCACCAATGAGAAAGCTGAGTCATCCAGCAGGAATTCTCAGATCATCATACCTCTAGCATCATGTCCCTGGTACAAGGATATCTTGTATTTTCTGCAAGAATTAAAGCCCCCTGACGGATTAGGAAAGAGTAGGGCCAGAGCTTTGAAGCTCAAGTCGGTCAGGTATTGTCTCGTTGACCGAGCCTTGTATTGGAGAGACCCTCTGGGGATACTGTTAAGATGTCTGGACCCGCTGCAAGCTCAGAAGGTAATGTTCGATTTCCATAGCAGTCTCTGTGGAGGACATCATTTTTGGAAGACCACAGCCCACAAAATCCTTCGGGCTGGGTATTATTGGCCTACTTTGTTATCTGATGTCTGCAGTGAAGTCATGGCTTGCATCAAATGCCAGAAATTCTCAGGTAAACAACAACTCAAATCTCTGCCATTAAATCCTGTAGAAGTTTCGGCACCCTTTCAGCAGTGGGGATTGGATTTCATCAGAGAGATTCATCCTCCCTCAAGTGGCCAGCACAGATGGATCCTCACTGCAACTGATTATTTCACCAAGTGGATAGAGGCTGTCCCCACCAGGAGCACTTCTCACAAAGTAATCATCAACCTCTTGGAAGACATCATAGCCAGATTTGGTTGCCCAAGTAGGATTTTCACTAACAATGCCACCCCCTTCAGGTCTGAGCCTCTGGTCAAGTTCTGTGAATAGTTTGGGATTTCACTGGTTCACTCCACTCCATACTACCCTCAGGGAAACGTCCATACTACCCTCAGGGAAACGGACTGGCATAATCCTCCAATAAAATCCTAATCAAGCTCATCAAAAAGCTACTGGAGGACAATCAGAGGGCCTGGGACTCAAAGATCAAATTTTCCCTTTGGGCTGATCGGGTAACAACAAAGAAATCCCTGGGTCTCTCACCTTTCCAACTTGTTTATGGAATAGAGGTCGTTTTCCCCACTCAAATCGCCTTACCTGTGGCAAATATCCTCCAGGACTTTGAAGGAGAACCAAACCACATGATCATAAGGATTCATCAAATGGTGGAGGTGCAACAGATCAGAGAACAAGTCATAGATAGAGCCTGCAATCATCAACAGAAGATCAAACAGGCTTTTGACTGGAAGAACAGAAAGAAGGAATTCAAGCAAGGTGATCTGGTACTCAAGTGGGATGCACCAAGACAGGACAAGGGCAAACACAGTAAATTTGATGCCCTCTGGTTTGGGCCTTTCAAGATCCTTGAAGTATTTGCAAACAACACATACAGGTTGCAGGATCTGGAAGGCAAAGAAGTTTTTAGTGGCCCAGTGAATGGGCACTTCTTGAAAAAATGTTTTCTGTGAGCCACAATTGGCTCTTTTTGTTTTGTTTTGTACATATTGTTTCTGTTTTTGTTTTTTAGACTAATAAATGACTCCATATCCCAACAACAAAGGCACTAGATCTGCAAAAAGAGTTCTTAGAGCATCACAGGGACGACTCTATCCCCCATGGAACCAAATGTTAGCGATATTTCTTGTAAGGGGGTTAAAATGCAAAAGAATGGGTGAAAAACCCACTTGTCCTAAGTTCGAGGTGCTAACGCGCCCATGATTAAATGAAAGCCAAGTTTGGACGACAGGGATCGTGGCGCCTGGATCAACGGCGCAAGTGGGATTCCAGACCCCCCCCCCGCCTTTCTACCTTTAAGAGGGGGGGGGGTCCGGAATCGGGCACGCAGCTCTCCGACGACTGAGATCTCAGCGCCCGGATCAACAGTGCTCGCGCGATCCCATCATCCTCAGCTGCTCTGTGTTTAAGCCTGCGTGGGCCCTTCTCCCGTCATGTCACCTTCCAGAACCACCTTTCTCCTGTTGCCATGCATCATCCATCTACCTCCCCTCTATGGTCCGCGTGGCCTTCCTTCCTTCTCATCATCCACACACCATCTGCCACGTGTCTCCTTTCCCTCCACGTCAGCCTCCCACTAAAATTTGTCCATCACATCTGCTCCCCTGTAACCTCTCTCATTCCCTCATCGCTTCTCACTCCACTCCCCGTTGTTTTGGCCCCGTCACTCCATTCCCGTGCCCCACTTTCCGTGTTGGCCTCCACGCATATCTTTTGAGCCAGTCAGTTATTCCAGGTGGCAGCGCAAGAGGCCCTCCACGTCCCAAAAAATTCCAAGTTGGCCGGGCCATCCTCAATCCCGACGAAGCGATTATTGAAGCAGTTGGTGGTGGTTAGACGTCGCCTCCGCCATAATGGGAAAGCATGGCAATGAATTTAAGGCACGTCGATTCACCGTTGGAACTGTCAAAGAGTTAGATGGCATCTGACATAAGTTGCATGATCTATCATAGGTTGACTGTTAGAAAGCCATGCAGACACAAATCTTTCAATGCAGTGTCTTGATTTTGCTGTTGTTGTTGTTCTGAGTATATGAATGCGTTTTCTCCATTTTTGTATCTATCGATGGTAGAGCTAAGCTCCCGACTGTAAAGTTTCAGTAAACATTCTATCTTTCTGGGTTATGTATCTGTGTTTGAGATTTCTTGTTTTATGACAAACAGTTCTCCTTTTCCATCTAAGTTTTCATCTCATACCAGATATTTCATGATCGAAGGATTCACATGGATTGTTGCAGTTATGTTATGATAAAGGATTTTTTGTGACATTATTGTATTCTCTGGTCTTTTGTGTTTGTATGTAAGAGGATCTTGCGTTCGAATTCTTTCTTCTCACAGTCTGCTAGAAGCTTGATGCCTATAACATACCTTTGCACCCTTCTCGCGAAGTCTTCCATCTACTCACCCTTATTGCAACTCACTGTTTGAAGTTTATCTAAGACCTCACTCACCCGTGCATGCCTGGCCTAGTTTCTGAGTTGAGATGACTGTTCTGAGTTTGCTTCCATTTGATCACCCCTTTGAAACAATCATGACATTAAAACTGATGGGTGTCAGGCTCTGCTCCTGCAAGCAATCCAGGAGTGACTTCTGACGCCAACAGATCCAAATAAGAATATCCATCCACATAGTGGGAGATGATCAAAGATGAATCTGGAAGGAACCATACCATTGTATAATATGCAGGATGGACACTAGTAACTAGTTCCTAATGTGGTACATTGATGTTCTCTATAGAAGGTGGAGTAGATTCATCAAATAAAATATGGAAGTGGTTGTCATCCCATAAACGACAACTATCCATATACCAATCATCGCAATTGGCCTCAAAATCATACCGAGCATATATTTCTTGATTATATTCATCCCCTAGGTTCTCCATAAGAAACCTCTCCTACATGTGATCCAAATAATCTTGAATACTACGAAAACTATCATTGAGGCCATCTCCAAAGCCATCCAATCTGTCATTCAATGAGTCAAACAATTGGGCTTTGAATGCTTCAGTAATCTATAGAATTTATTTGAGGGTTTGAGAATAAATAGCCATCTGAGCACCCTATGAAATTTTATTAACTTTGTAGTCCCGTCGCCATCATGAAAAAAACCAAAAAATAGAACAATAAGTTACGGCAAAAAATTGAGGCTTTTTCTGGAAAAACCCTAAAAAACTGTTGAATTTAAAATGCTCATAACTTCACTTCCTAGACTTCGTTTCGACTGATTTATTTTTTGAAATTGGGTAAAATTGTGAGAGGAACTCAGATCTGTAGTTTTTTTGGGCAAATTCGGCCTCTCTACTACATAAATAAAAAAAATTGCACTGTCGTCCGTGGAAAAAACCCTGAAAAATTGCAAATTTTAAAACTTCAATATCACTTGTTAAGTACCTGAATAGATCTACAAATATAATCACCACAAATATTGAATACATAATAGATCCAAAAAGAAAGATAGAATAAACCACACTATATTACTATCAAACCCTTGAGGTAGGGAAACACCATACAATGGATCCTATTATGGAAGGGATCCTCTCCTGTTCACTTGCCTCTTCGAGGGGGCATCCTCCTATTGAGCTACCACTCCAAATACAATAATTCTCTTCATGTCTCATTACATTTCTTGAACCCTTTTATATAGTGCTAGCATCACCTAAGAACATTCTAGAGGAGGAATCTTCTATAAGTAGAACCTTCTAAGAAGTCCTCTTACATTTATTATATCTAACTACCCATTTATTATATCTAACTACCATAGTGGGCCTTATTTAATAATATAGTGGACCTATTCCACCTTACATTGAATGGCCTCCACTATTATCACTATGGGCCCTCTGGCCCCCCACTACTACCTCTCTAGCTACCTAACATAATCCATTAGAGGCCCATTTAGAGTTTTATGGAAAGTTGCAACTGGCCTCCTCAAGCCATTCAGGGTCATGTTGACAATTTGGTTTGGGGGAATAAAATCCTAACCGAGCAACATAACTAAGTCCCATAATATCCCACATGTGTTTTTATCCAAGGCCCATGTGACAATGCTACTCATAATTTCTTGACACAGTGTTCTTTAAAATTGACCCCTTGTTCATAAATTGCAGTGTGCTCACTGACAAAAACCCTAGTTCTGAAGATCCTCCAACAAACGGTTTTTGAGAAAGGAAATCATAGGGGAGGGGCACCCCTAGTAGTAATATGGTTTCAGGAGTCCAAAGAAACTGATGGTTCATCCATCAGAGGCTCTGTTAGATTTTTATGGTGAGTTGCAAATCACCTCCTCAAACCATTCAGGGACAATTTGGTCTGGGGGCATAATGTCCATCTCCAAAAAAAACAAATGGGTTGAATCCCATCCTTTCATGGTAATAATACCAACATACAAACACCAACAAAGAACCGTATTGTAATAAATAAGTTTCTGAGTGCTGTGGAGGTTAACCAATTGAATTGGAAAATGTTTCTATGTGGATATTTGGAGCTCAAACTTTGATTCCAATACAAGAAACCTTGTTTCATACGTAATCTAAAAATTCTAGCATCATCCTATCAGGGAAATACAAGGCAAGTAAATTCAATGGAAAGGCAATCTAAGATAATACAATGAAAGGAAAAGCAAGGATAGACATGGAAAGGAAAGGAAAGGTATAGGTTAAGGTCTAGGTATAGGTCTAGATATATATCTAGGTCATGGTCTAGGTCTGGGTCTAGGTAGAGGGACAGGTCTAGGTCTAGGTCATGGTATAGGTCTAATTCAAGGCAATGCAAGGAAGGGAAAGGAATTGCAAGGAAATGCAAGGCAAGGCAGGGAAAGACAATGGAAAGGAAAGGCAATGTAATGCAAGGAAAAAAAAGGCTAGACATGGCAAGGGAATATCTAGGTTTGGAAGAAAAAATGATTGGGAACCTTACTATTGGGCATGGATGCATAAAGGAAGAAAATTGATTGTGTGTGTGAGGGGTGTTACTAAGACAATAAATGATGCTTACAAGTTTATAACAACAGTGGTAAATAAAACTAAATTAGTAATATGCAATGAGAAACCTATTCCATATGCAAGAATAATGAATATTAAACCATTAACTATTGATTGATTAAAATAAATAACATTAAAATATGCTAAATAGATGCACAATGATAAACCCTAATGGTTGAAATTGCAATTAATGCAGCAATAATGATGTTAAGTGATGATTCTAAGCTAAGATGGAAGGCATTAGGTTAGGGATGATAATAATTAGGATGAAATGAAAAGTCCTAAAACTAACACAAGTGGTTGGTAGATAAAGAGAGAGAGAGATAAAACTAGGGTTTTAGGTCACTTGGAACAAGAAAAATACTAGTTCCTTGTTAAATCCTTGGGCATATGGATTCAATGTGACAACTTCAAGGAGATTAAAAGGAAAATAAAACTCAAGGGTTAAATTCTAGGGGGATTGTACAATGGAAATCCCTAGGTTTGTCCTTTAGGATGGAAAGGAAAGGAAAGACAATACATGACAAGGCAAGGCATGGAAAGACAAGGTAAGGTTAGACATGACAAGGCAAGACATGGAAAGGCAAGGAAAGACAATGTAAGGAAAGGCAAGGAAAGGAAATACATGGCAAGGAAAGGTATGGTATGGAAAGGAAATACAAGGAAATGAATGAAATGGTAAGGAATGACATGGAAAAGAAAGACAAGGCAGGGAAATACAAGGTAAGGAAAAGCAAGGAAAAGATAGACATGGAAAGGCAAGTCAAGGAAAGGCAAAACAAGACAATGTAGGGAAATGCAAGGTGAGGCAACAAAGGCATGTAAAGGAAAGGAATGGAAAGAAAAGGCATGGAAAGGATCTAGAAGGAAAGGAAATGTAAGGTAAGGCATGGAAATACATGGAAAAGTAAGACATAGCAAGGTAAGGTAAGGAAAGACCAGATATGTCAAAGAAAGGAAAGGTAGGGAAAGGAAAGAAAAGGAAAGGTAAGGATAGACAAGGCAAGGCAAGACATGGCATGGAAAGACAATACAATGCAAGGAAAGGCAAGGAAAGGTTAGACATGGAAGGGAATTCAAGGTAAGGAAATGCAATACAAGGCAAGGAAAGACAAGGAAAGGAAATGCATGGAAAGAAAAGGCATGCAAGGACAAGGCAAGGAAAGATAAGGAAAGTCATGGAAATACATGCCAAGGAAAGGCATGGCAAGCGATGGAAAGGAAAGACATGGAAAGGAAAGGAAATAAAAGGAAAGGAAATAGAAGGAAAGGAAATAAAAATCCCATGTTTTTGACAATCATTGGGTGGTATACATACCTATGGTCATTCACGATAACTTCTAATACAGATGGTCTACTTTAACTTCTCGTGCTCAGATTAAGGAAAGAAGTATCATACCTTTGATGAGTTCTTAATTGGAATTATTTGTAGTTGGAGATTTTTACCTACAACCAAGTTTGTAAAGTGGTATATACAGATTCACCTCGTCAGTTCCAACACGTGAGTCCACTGAATGACCAAAGAATACAAAATTTATGCTAGTTATTTGAAATTAATAGAATATTCATTGAACCTTGTTGTATGAGATCTGAGAAATGATCATAATATACTGGAATATTTTATTGGTCCTTATACATCTTGGATAATTCCATAGTTATACACTGAACAATGGGGAATGATACATGATACCATCTATCAACCCAGTCTATGGATTCACAATCATCCCATTCATTACTACTACATGGACCATAGAAGAAAAAAAAAATTCGCGTCCATATTTCAGTTATTGCATTGTCTAATGTTCAAACTGAATGGAATCCATGAGTTCCCTAGATTGTTTTTCATCCATACCACTGTGATCAATATATATTGAAGACCTCCCAAAAATATCTATGTACATGTATTGTCCTGGTTGATTGGTCTTCATGGTTTCTTGTTCCCTCTACCATTACTAAAGAACACAATTCAACAATGGATTTTTCATCTCGAATGAGGGAAGTAGTTATGAAATTCATTTATTTTTTTTGTAACATTGTTTTGATGCAAGTGCTTGCTCCATCCTGCTCCTGTTTATGGTTCCCAGACTCGAAATAGTTCCAAATATGTGTTTCCTAGAGGTTTTTTGTGCAACATACACAACCATTGAAATACACGATCATTTTAAATTGTCCCATGTAACCATCTGATCAAATCCAATGTTGATCCATGTGTATGATATTCTCCTTCAGGTGATTGTAAAACAATTGAAATAAATGTTATACGTAGGCTAAGTCATGGCACTGATCGTGACTTATGTAGAAGTGATACTCCTTCAATATAACTTTGTTTTCTTCATTACTATATGGAATGTGCATGTACGCGATATGGACCATTATAATGACTTTCTCTAAGTGATAATATTGAAATTGAATCTCATTTTGTGGTTGAATGGTGAAGTTTTTAGAAAAATCAACCACTAATAAGATAGCACCAACGGGAAATGCATCTCTGCATATTCTAAAATGATCATTCTGTCATCGAGTGACATGGACATGTTGAACATATTGTTGGGTCTTTTCTAAGAAGTTCTTGATGAAGTCACATACTTGTACCTGGGAAGTCACCAGTTGTATATATTCTCTTTCCTACCCTCCATCAATATCATATGTGACATATTCAAATATTTTAAAGTCAACATCCTTCCTCCTTAATTCATACTCATCGTTCACATGGATGCGCCTGCTTAGTAATTCCATTCCACCACACCTAGGGCATGTCTCATATATGCATTTTTTTGATCTAATGTACAACCCTTTGGTATTGTACACAAGATGCTATGAATAAAGTCTCTACATGATGACGACAAAAAAATAACCAAGGTTTCTAGCAATATGATGACTTGTTTCTAAAATTTTAACTGTTTTAATACCTAAATTTATCCTAACAGCAGTCAAACTCCTAGATTTTAACAAATCCAAAAATAATTTACATTTAGTGGCATCATATTTTGTTCAAAATATTCTTTAATGGTTTTATAAGAATGATAAAAAATATTTTGGTTAGGTAACTTACCTTCAAGTGATGCTAAACCACTTTCATACACCTAAACGTGTCTAGGATTTCTTCATCGTACACTGCTCAATATAGGTAGGGAAGATGAACCCATATTCTGGCACTCTTGACCTCCCTATTCTGGAGTTACAAACATAGAATTTATTTCCCCTTCCATCACTTATGGATCAATTCTAGGAGGAGAGTGGACATGCTAATGACTAGTTTCTGGAACATTTGACTATCCAACAAGAGGTTGCACCACATGAACTTCTTCACCGAAAGGTCATGAACCAGTTTCCTCTCTAATTTCATCCATTGTATAATCAACTCCAAGAAAATCCTCCATCATCTAGTCATCTACAACAACTTGTCTTTATGAAATAATTATTAGAGGTTCACTAGAAGTATGAACTCGATTGGCCTCTACTGAAATCATACGTTTTTCTTGTGTTGATGGAGGAGAAACAATAACGACATATATTGTGCTATAATTTAGATTTCCCTCTGCTAAAATTTTACGTTTTGACATACATAACATTGCCTTTTCTCTTTCTTCAATTACCTTTTCAATGAATTTTTCTTTCCTCGAAGGTTCCCCATTTTTAAAGAGAATGATTTCCTTCAAAGTACACCAAAACAAGATAAAACTTTTCTTTCCACTAACATTTTTCTTCCAATTACAAAAAAATTTCTACCAATTACACAAGAAGACAAATGTTTTCTTTCCATTGGCAATTGTCTTCTAGTTAAATAAAATTTTCTACCAATTACACAAGAAGACACAAGTTTGATTTTCATTGACAATTGTCTTCTAATTAAACAATTTTTTCTACCAAATACACAATAAGGCACAAGTTTTATTTCCACTTACAATTGTCTTCCAATTACACAAATTTGTCTAATAATTGCACAAGAAGACATAAGTTTTCTTTCTAAAAACACAAAAATACAAAAAAATTGTCTTTTGTTGCTATTTCTACGTGCATATGTCAAGATAGTTCAAGTTTTTCAAAGATAATGAGGAGGAGTGTTTCTGCATCATATCCCTTCCTAGTAAGAATGTGCACGCATTCCAGGAATGCATGCACATTCCTTCTAGGCAGGGATATGAGGCAGGTAGTTACCCAAACTCATTTGATTCTAATCATAAGAGTGCATGCACACTCTTAACACAATGGATAAAACATTTATTATATGGCCCAAATAACTTTATGAATAAGAGTGTAGAAGGGTTTGGGGACAACTAGTATGTAAGGGCTTAAGATTGAAAGTTCTTTGAGGCATAGGTAAATGGTTAGAGCACTAGTATGGAGGTGTGGGGGTTATGGGGGCTTCAACAAGATGAATGGTCATGGTATAGGTTTGAGTCATGGTATAGGTCTAGGTATAGGTCTACGTATTTCCATGTCTAGGTTAAGGCCATGTATTTCCTTTCCATGCCTTGCCTTGCAATGTACCAAAATTTCTAGAGTGTGTGTGACTGTGAGAGGGAGAGAGAGGAAGTTGA
>ML790954.1:140284-188806 GCA_009831015.1 Picea engelmannii
AGAATGCACTAAGGGAAGGACTTGTAATTTCAAGGATATATTGACTTTCATAATTAAAAGAAATAAAAATTGATGTTATAAATTTTGAAAAAATACACCACACTAGAACAACGGGTTCTATATAATTATACAAATTTTGGGAAGGAAATTCCATCATTAAGATACTTAATACCTACACCAACAAAGACATATACCTTATATTTATTGGAAATATTGTTTTCATTGATGTCAAAGACATAGGGAGACTATATATGTCAAAGATAAATATTGCAAGATGGAGATTGTTGAAAACATTATTTTTGGATTATTGATGCTCACTTTGGATACCCTATCTTAGAAGTCATTTTTACCCTATATATTTATATCAAATAGAAAAAAAGGTTATATGGTTAGAAATTTTATTCCAATACCTTTCTAATAGTATATGTCATTCCATCTAACCCCTTAGTAATGAAGATATATGATTTTTTTTTGTCCGACAACCCAACCGGAAAATTTAGGTTAGCTCAGTCAGTCTTTACAGATTGACCCTGAAAGTGGGGACATAAATATTATAAATACATGATATATGTGTGAATTTGAATATAATCTAAGCAAGATATCAAGTATGACATGCACAAAAGTGATTTGAGCTACACTAAAGGAGCTAGTGTGTATTTTTGGGATCTGAAGGTGTGCAAGAGAAGTCTGAGGGGTTTTTATTGTTCTTAAGGTGCACTATGAAGGAATGAAGGTCTATGATGCTGCAAAGTTCATTGTTTTGAGGTTGTGAGGATGCAGTCTAGGATCATATTCTGGGAATGATGATTTAAGGCTCTCTAGGGCATGAATGCTAAATGTGACTAGGGTTTGAAGTTATGTCTGAAGTATGAGGCATGTAGGTGAATTCAAAAGTACTCTATGTATGAAGATATTGGATTGATTTATACACATATCTTTTTGACATGGTGCTCAAATGAGGGGATTGGTTTCTCCAATAGGTTGGTGCTTGCAAATATTGTTACAGTAGGTTGGTGCCTATAGGTTCTACTGAGTTGGTACTCAATTGCAGATATTGGTGTCTCCAGTAGATTGGTGGCTACATATTGCTGATTTGTTGCTTAGTTAAGGATCTTGGTATCTCCTATAGGTTGGTGTCTATAATATTTGTAATAGTGGGTTGCTTCCTACAAACATCTATAAATATAAATTTATGGTTTTCTCTTGATTGGGTTCCCATGTTAAATTCTATGCATTATTATTTGAGTTTATATGTGATTATTGTTTCTCAGATAATGAATGATTGATGAATGGTTTAATAAAGTAAAACATATCTCATATTGATTCACCCACACCCTCTCAGTATAATCATAAGTTCAATAATTGGTAACATAGTAGTTTTATTTAGAAACAATTTAACCACTGGAAGTCATATCTTCAGAACATATGGATTGTAAAGAAGGTCTCCCTATAAAAAGAGATCCTTTGTTCGATGGAACAAACTATGCATCACGGAGTATGAGAATGAAGACATATTTGAAGGACCTTGTGTTTGATATTTTGGAATCAGTCACAACAAGTTATACAAATGAAGTTGGGAAGGAGTCAAGTGAAAACAATGAAAAAGAAATAGATGTCACCTTGAGAGGCCTATCATATTCTTATATTTTCAAGGTAATGAAGCATACATTAGATAAACAGATTTGGGAAGAGATATAAACCATTTATGAAGAGAGATATAGTGATTGTTCCAACTATAAATCAGAGACAAAATAAGCACAATTTGTGAGAAATCTAAAAGGAGGATCCGGCGAATGCAAAGGTAAGATACCATTCAAATGCTTTAAATGTGGTAGAATATAACATTTTGCTACTAAGATTTAATATGCAAAAGGGAAGTTAGTGACGATGAAGAAGAATTTCCCTCCATAAACATGGAAACAAATCCCACTGATGAAGAAAATGAAGATAATCAGAAGGAAAAACTATATTCCTAAGAAGAATGTATTGAATAAAAAATCAGTAGTGCCTTAAAAGAAATATACATGATTGAGAAAAATAATATAAATCAGAAGGAGCAATTGCAGAAATATGAAGAGGAGGATCATGATCTTGAAAAATCTGAGAAGACAATTATCATCTTGAAAACTCAACTAGAAGAGGAAAAATTGATAGAAGAAGTGGTGAGAAGCCAGTTGAAATAAAATGAAGAAAATTGCAAGAAGCTAGAAGATGAAATCATTTCCTTAAGAAAGGAACTAGAGAAAACAATTGATCAATTGAACAGAATCTTTAATTTTGGAAAGAATACTAAAATCTTAGATAATATATAAGTTTCCAAAGGTCACCATTCATCAAGACAAGTCTTGGTTATGAAGAAAAAAAAACCCTAAGGGAGATGTAAGCACTAAGGTCACAAAACCATCAGAAAAGGAAAATGAAGAAAATCCTAAAATATATGCCAATGTTCTCAAAGGCTCTATCAACAATGAAAGTAGTAGTAGGAAAGGAAATGATGAATAAAATCCTAAAATCCTAAAGAATGTAATGCATGCAACACAGATTTTGCAGAGAGATGAATAAAATAGTGGAAGAGACATATCTTTGTGGACATAGCCCTAGGGGGTGAACCGTGGTAAATCTATTCTGTTTATGTGTCTTGAATGGTTATTTTACTGTTATTTTATTTATCAGTCAAATAATGAATGGTTAAATATTATTTTGATAGCATGCATGCATATTTTAATGAAGGAGTGAATATTAGAGTAGATGAATGGATAATAATATTGTTGCATGAGCGCTTAAAGGGGTTGGATCCAATGGTGAAAAGAGAGGAATTTTTTACCTTTGGGAAAGGTTAAATTCCCATGAGGGCCTAACTTGGAGCCATGGGGAAACCTTGAGGTAGTTGTCGAACATGTGGTTGCACCCAAAGATATTATATTAAAAATAATATCGTGACCCGTGCACACATAAGTGGATCAAATCCCACCCCCATGTCCTCCAAACATTTTAATCCCCTGGGGGGGAATCTCAATTGGCAAGTGTCGTGATATGAATTTCCATGAGGTTTTGAGTTCAACTCCCCCCGAATTATCTTGTGTGTTGTGTGTGGGGCATCATGGGAACATCTAGAGGTTATAGTGGTAGAAGTTGGATAACACAACCACGTGTAATGTGAGTACATGCCCAACTAGTTGTTGATTCCACCAGACATAAAAAAAATATCGTTGCATGAGGTAAAGGAACATAATATAGTCCCAATCCTTCCTTTAATGAAAACACATAAGTATTGTAGTTCCCCATAAATCTATCTCAGGTGAGACTGCGTTGTACACTATGTGCGCATCGTTGCCTTCTAGTTTACCAAGAGGGAAAATAGTTTGAGGGTTTTGTTGGAAACCTTTGAGATCAGAACCTAGGTCATCCCAAGCGTCCAAAAAATGGTTATGTTTCCAGCTGGAACTGCACAGGATTGAGTGGAAGAAATCTGTTGAAGAAAATAACGGACAATGAAAATGTAGAAGGGAATGTTTAGGCCATGAAATCAAATTAAAGAGAAGATTTAAATATGGTTAAGGACAAAGGAACTCGAGTTTGTGCAGCAGGAAAATAGAAACCCTAAATTTACACCACACAAATATCTTGACAAATATGTGTTTAGCGACTTGCATGAAGTATTTTTCTATGAATTCCTGCATCTATTATAGGAGTAGTTATTGATGCTAAAGGAAAACCATCCTACGAATCAGATCAAAAAACTAGAGTGGAACCCTATGGATATCACACAATTGCAACAACTCAACAATAAATTTACACACGTAGTATATTTTTGGTTAGACAATATTATTGCAGGGTTTATCACTAAGTTTGCAGTTGATACTGCAAATTCATACACTGCTCCAGAGAAATATTTTCTGAAGGGACCTAGAGGTAGGTACATCAGATGACTATATACTTCTATCAATATTTTATTGTATGACAAAGGTGTGATGACCATGGAATCAAACAACTAAACTTCCTTGTGTGCATGGGGGAAGGGGGGGAAGCACTGACATGAGTCTGAGATATGGAAAGGGAGCTGGATAAGGGGAAGTTGAAGGAGGGCATGGACCCAATCATGATGGATGAGGACCAAACAAAGAAGATATTGGAAAAATTTGGAAAGATGCACAATGATAAACCTTACCAATATAAAATGAATAACAAAAAGAGGGCCATAGCCAACAGAGAGGGCTTAGCGAGTGATCAAGAAGAGGTAGAGGATCTCAGGGATGTGGAGAAGATTAAGGAAATCTTACTTGCAAAATATGAAAGGAAAACAAGAGGTCCAGGGTTAGGAACAAAAGGAACAACTCCAGTTCAGATCACACTTAGTGTGGAACCTACAACCCCATGTGCGACTAATACACTTCAAAGAAAACTAGCTTTTAGACAACCATTTTTTAGTAGAAGAGGTGCAACAGGTCAGGGATCCAATAGAGGATCGATAACTAACGGTACAATTTTAGGAAGTAACAATCAATTATATACACTGTGTGGAGGTAGTAGTTCAACAAAGTTCAAAATGGCAGGAATATATTCGACTATCTGATTACCAAAGTTTTAGGGTGAGGCATTGGAGGACCCTGAAAAGAATTTATTTATCTATGAAAATATCTAGGAAGAAAAGTAGGTCACAGATGAGGATACAAAGCTCACTCAGTTAGATATAACACTCAAAGACCATGCACTAGACTGGTACATGAGCCTTCATGTAAACAATCCACAAAGAGGACCAAAGACTTTCACAGAGGTGAAAAATATACTGGTAAATGAATTTTAGAAGCCAAGATCAAAAGACCAGTACATGAACGAAATGATTGAGATCAGGAAGAAACCAGGTGATTCTATCTAGGACATTGATCGAAGGTTCAAACATCTGAAAGGTAAGTTGAAATAATCTATTATTGACATGCAACATAGGAAGTTATTGGTGAACTCACTATTACCACAATTGAAGTATCCTTCGAGACCACAAAAGTTTCAAACTCAAGCAGGGGCTCTACAAGCAACCCTACAGCTAGAAGAAAACCAATATCAATAGACAGATCCAACAATAGAAGAACCGAAAGAGAATATGAAGAATCTAAGATTTCAGTTGAACCAGAATAAGGGGAAAGAGAATAAAGAAGTTGCTTGGTGTGTGTTATGTAGGACATAAGGACACCACCAGAATGAATGTCCAACCTTTGCACAAAACTTGGTAGTAGGGGTTCCAAACCCCTTTCCAACATGAGGAACATGGTGTGAGATTCGTAAGACACACGAGAATGATCCATATCATTGTCCAATGATGAAAAATTATAATATAGTTCCAAAAATTTCTTACTGTAATTTTTTCAAATCAGTGGGTCATGACAACAAGGACTGTACAACATTGGAATTGATGAGAGAAAGAAATTTAGAAACCTGTAGGGTGCAAGCAGAGATGATGACAGGCCAAGATGAACTGTAGTTCAATAATGTGAAACCAAATTTCAATCCTGCGCAGCCACAATATAATACCACACAGTATAACCATATGCCCCATTATAATGGACCGCGATGAGATAGAGGTGGAGTTAGAGGTGGAGGCTGGGGTCGAGGAGGATTTGGATGGGTCAGAAGGCCAATAGTCTACCACAACTATAAAAAACCAAGACATTATGCAAGAGATTGTCCACTTCCACCTACAACATGTATTTATTGTAGTGTAGAAGATCACGACACATAAGAATTCCCAACACTATTGGGAAAGATACAAGAAAAAATGAACCAAAACAATTAGAATGTCTAGTGGATTTCCATAGAAGCCAGGGATGATGGGAAGAAAATCAACATAGTTACTCGAGGAGGATCCAAGATGGGAGATGATGCAGCAAAGTAGGATCCATATCAACACTAACGGGTCAATAAGAACATCGAGCCACAGAAGAATTTTGATGTGCGTAAAGAAAAGGCGATGTTTAAGGAGGCTAGATAGGAGATATTAACAAAGAACATTGTGTCTACATCAATTGTGTAGAAAAATCAAAACCGACTGATGTAAGAGATGCCATATTCAATGGATCACACCAGAAAAGGACAACCTTCAGAGAAAGTAAGTAACATAAATACTTTTATGTGATCATGTGTTAAGGTATTGAATGATCCATCATCCATCAAGGTCTTACAAAATTTGCTAGAAAGATGCAACACAAAAGTAGAAGGGAAATTAGAACAAAAGACAAATAATCATCTCCATACAAGGATAAGAACAAGTAGGGAATTCCGGTTAAATTCCAACATTGGGGATTTCAATATGGGAGATATCATACTTGATTTAGTCTCTAAAGTGAATGTCTTACCTAAGAATACATGGCAGTGTATGGGGGAACCCACATTAGGATATTCACATGTCTAGTTGAAATTGGAAAATTAGCATGGAGTATTACCAATTGGAAGACTTAAAGGTGCAGAAATAGACTTGGATGGAGTGTGCATTGTGGAAAATTTTGAAATGATAGAAATAGTAGATGGCACAACACCCTATCCAACATTACTAGGACTGGACTGGTCATTTGATAACCAGAACATGATTAAACTGAAGACAAGGAAAATGACTTTTGAATTAGGCGAGTACAGAGTTATTTCACCATTGGATCCTTCAGAAGGAAAAAGGTTTGTAGAGGCGACATGTTTGGAATTGGAAGAAATAAATCAATTATATAGGACCACCACGCGATAATAAGACTATGTCAACCCAACTATAGATGGGGTACTCGGCTGGAGAAGCATTACATTGTGTGCTTCAGACTCAAATACAAGTTTGGAAAACTGGTAGCAGAGACTACATGAAGTCTCCACAAGAAGGTGCGAAATAATAGACTGCGCAGTAAGGTGGGTTGGTATCAAGGTCAGAGAACCTCCCACTTTTCATGGTTTGAACAGATTAGAAGAATTATTGACAAATTATGAGGAAGAAGTTTTATTAAATTTGAGGTTGTTATCCCTGGATATTTCACTCAAGGAAACACTTGATAGATGGTGGGGCGCGCACAAGGAAACAATTAAGGACTGGTATCAGTGTAAAAGGTTACTATGCATTAGATTTGGTGCAGAACAGGGGAACACTACATTGCATAAATATGATGGGTTTGGAATACCAACTGAGCATATAGAGAAATGTAGGACACAATGGAGGTTGACACCACCAGAGGAATGACCTCATTACTTCATTCATACATTGGAAGCGATACCAAGGAATTGGTACATAGACCAGGAAATGCACAGAGGCACTATAGAATGGACAATATTAAAACATAATTTTATGGTAACTTTCTCATTTGAGCATGAGGACCCAAATATTGATTCATCCCTGAAGATGATATAGGGAATGATATTTTTTGTGGAACCTGAGGTGGAAATTATCACAGATTATTAGCAACAGAACAAACATATAGTCAAATACTTACTCTCATGTTATCACGTCACAGAGGAAGCACCATATGAAGATGATCCACACAACATTTAGATAACAAATATTGAAGGTGAGAGAGAGGTGGAAGGTCCATCTCTGGAGTCATAGGCATTTTCTACACCAATTAATGTCAAGAAATTCAACATTGGGACAGAATAAAAACCTAAAATAGAAAGCATCGGAGACTACTAGGATGAGCAGACACTAGAAAGGATAATAAAATTACTACGTGAATACAATGACTTGTTCCCATAAACCTTTACAGAGATTAAAGGAATAGCAGGTGAGCTAGGTGAGATGAATATTCCCCTAAAATTATATGCTCAACCTATTAGACAGAGACCTTACAGGTTGAATCTATTGTATAAGAAAAAAGTGAAAGAAGAACTTGACCAAATGATAGAATATGGTATCATAGAGCCTGTGGAGGAATATGAATGGATTAGTCCCATGGTAGTCCAAGAAAAGAAACAAGGGGGAATAATAATTTGTGTAGATTTGAGTAAATTGAATGATTCTTTCTTACATGATCCTTTCCCTACCCCTTTCACAGATGAGTTCTTAGAGAATGTGGGATCCTAGGAAGCATATTCATTCATAGATGGATTCTCAGGTTATCATCAGATCAAAATAGCTCCAGAGGATAGGAATAAGACTACATTTTCTACAGAATGGGGATCATATCAATATATAGTTATGACCTTTGGATTGTAGAATGCACCAACTATATTTTAAAGGGTGGTCATAACTACTTTTAAATATTTCATACATAAGTTTTTAGAAGTATATTTGATTGACTAGACTGTTTTTAGTCTTTTGATAGATCATGTAAAAGTATTACGACTCATGTTGGATAGGTGCAGGAAATGTCATATTTCATTAAACATCAAGAAGTGTATTTTCAACACACCTTTTGGGATATTCTTAGGACATGTGGTATGCACACAAGGGTTACTAGTTGACCCTGCTAAGATTGTTGTAATTGTCAACTTAGCCCCACCAAAATCAGTGCACCAATTAAGAGCCACACTTGGACATACAAGGTACTACATGAATTTTATCAAGGGGTATGCACATATTACCATGGCAATGGAAAAGCTATTGAAGAAGGACACCAAATTTCAGTGGAACAAGAATTATCAACATGGATTGGTTACTTTGAAGGAAACCATGGTGAAATAACCTATATTAGTGTTTCCAGATTGGGAAAAGACATTACATGTGCATGTAGATGCATCAACAATAGAACTTGGAGCAATTCTGGTGCAGCCAAGAGCAGGTGAATTTGATCATCCTATAGACTTTGCAATAAGAAATTTATCAAAAACAAAGAAGAACTACAACACCATATAAAGAGAAGGCCTAGCCATGGTATATGCATTGCAAAAATTCAGACATTACTTATTGGGAAAGAATTTTAAAATGTTCTGAGATCATTCTACCCTCAAATATCTAGTCAAAAAGCTAGTGTTGGGGGGGGAGGATATGTAGATGACTATTATTGTTCCATGAATTTGATTTTGAAGTAATAGTCATACTAGGGAAGATGAATGCAGGACCAGATCACTTGTCAAGGATAACCAATGGATAAGAACCTACTAACTTAGAAGACAACTTCCCTGATGCATAGTTATTTTCAGTATAGATAGCTGATGAGTACTTTGCTAATATCATTGAATTATTGAGTCTAGGATTTGCACCAAAGGAGTTTAGTACCGCGCAAAAGAAAAATATCGCAGTCAAAGTTGTAGGCTATCATGTAATTACAGATCATTTATACAAGATGGGACCAGACAACATTTTGAGAAGGTGTGTATTGGAACATGAACGATCCATGGTTTTAGAAGAATCTCATGAAGGTATAGCTACAAGACACTATGCAGGAAAGGCTAATGTGAAGAAGGTATTGCGCATGAGTTTATGGTGGCCAATAGTTCATAAAGATGAAAAAGAATATTTCCAGAACTGTGATGTATATCAGAGTGTTGGCAAACCCAACATGAGGGATGAGATGCCCCTAAGACCCCAAGTAACTCTTTAGGTATTTTAGAAGTGGCAAATAGACTTTGTCAGACCTATTAATATACTAGCAAGAAGGTCAGGAGCTAGATACATCATCATTGCAAAAGAATAATTAACTAGATGGGCAGAAGGAGCACCAGTCAAGGATTTCAACGCAGATACAACAACACATTTATTATTTGAGAAGGTGATTACAATATTCATATGTCCCATGATTTTGATAAGTGACCAAGGAACCCATTTCATTAATAGTACCATCCAAGCTATGACTGAGGAATTTGAAGTCTATAACTAGACAAGTACACCATGCCATCCTCAGGAAAATGGGACAGTAGAATCTTTCAACAAGATTTTGGAGAATGCCTTGACCAAGATATGTAATGTGAAAAAAGATGAATGGGATTTGAAAATACCAACAATATTGTGGGCATACATGACCACATGCAAGAATTTGACAAGATAGACACCATTCAGATACGTTTCTGGACAAGAAGCAATGGTTCCATTGGAATTTTTTGTACCCATTCTGCACATTGCAACAATTATAAATATGAAGGAAAGAGGCACAATACAAGAAAGTTTAAATCAATTGATGGAAATGGAAGACGATAGGATTCTGGAAGGATTCCACTAAGAGGTGCAAAAATAAATGGAAAATCCTGGCATGATAGACACATAAATAAAAAGAGATTTAAGGAGGGAGACCTAGTTCTCCTCTATGACAATTGTTTTTTGCAACATCTTGGTAAGTTGAAAATTCATTGGATAGGGCCATATGAAGTGAAGTCTGTCATAGATGGAGGATCTGTGCAGCTAAAGAACTTGACAGGAACATAACTGTAAGGAATGGTGAATGGTAGTTGACTAAAACTGTATAGGGACAGTTGACCTACTACCTATCAGTAGTTTCAACACACTAAGGAAGCCCTATGTATAGTGTACTATAGTATAAATTAGGAAAGAAGAAAAATAAGGAAAATACAAAAAGAGGAGGAAGTTGGTTGATTGGTAGAAAATTGGAAAAAGTAGCACGCAGTAGGCAGTGGAAGTAATGCAAGGAAATTGTACATTTCATGCAAGGAACATTGGAAACTGCGCAAATGCACAGAAAAAGTGAAAAATATGGTCCAACATTAATGATCGAGTCTATAAAAAGGGAAAAGCACGGGCGGTTTGACACTTAGTGATTTTTTAGAAAAGAAAGAGATGAAGAACGTGACATAAGAGGAATTGTGTGAAGCAAAGAGAGATTGAAACCTCGAAAGGTTGGTGCCCTAGGGATATATGTTAGGTTTACTCGACAGTTTGGAGAAAGGAAGAAAAGAATGATGAAAATCGAGTATGTGGTCAAATTGGAAGACATCAAAACCTCGAAAACTGATTCACCCAACCCTACGAGGATAGAGGAGGAAATATCGATGACTACACAAGGTGAAATAGGCTAGTGCTCCACAAACCCAAATGGTAGCATAAACCCTAACCTAGAAAAACTGGCCAAACGTGAGGAAACGAAGGGCAACAACAAGGTCATGAAACAAAGGTGGTATTGGTCATGGATATCACTAATTAGCTAGAAATCGAGGTAGAAGAAGAAGACATGAACAAAAAAGTGGCATAAGGCCACCCAACCATCAACCATAAATGAAAGGTGCATGACGCTACAAAAATCACACTCCCATACATCTCGGACGCCATGGTCACCATGGAGGATATGCTCAGGAAAGTGCCCAAGCTGAGATACTCTGACCATGATGTCCGCGATGCGACAAAGTTTCCAGACCTAGTAGAGGAAAATTATTTGGCAAACACAGGGGATATAGGACCCCTAGGTAGACCTATCATGGAGCCGATGCAATGGATAACAAGGATATACAATTATGGCATCATGAACCTCCTAGATATACTGCACTTCAGGCACGGTAAGAACTTAGGACTGTGTATCAAGAAACTCTTATCTATGGTGCATGGATGAATCCTATGGATGGATAGGTTTGTCCTCATTGATGTGGAATTAATTTCCAAAATTGCAGGGTTTCCCACTGTTGGCGTATAACCCGAAGAGTACTTATAGAATAAAGCACGTGAGAAAGAAATTATAAATATCGTGAAAGTGCAATTTGGAACCAACAGGGGGAACATGGGTATTGTCATCAAAGATATCAATGACCCTGTGATGTGGTTCACCATCAAGATAATGGCTTGCAAATTGTTGAGGAAATGCATGAAATAAGAGAATCCAATAGGAGTCATAGTAGTTGCCACACAGTGCGTGAAAGGGGTAATGTTTAGCTGGGAACCATACCTCTTAAACCAGTTTTTGATTGACTTCTAGGATGCACAAAAAAATGTAACTGAGTTCCATTATTACTGGCTCCTCATTCTCATTTCTTTGGTAGCTTGGAAGGAACCAAATTTCTCGATTTTTCTCGATAGGAAGGGGAAGTGCTACACAACATGATGTGAAACCCTTTGGAAAGCCAAGGATACTAAGAATCAACAAGCCAATAGAACAATATTTTCCATGGTTCTGGAAGACATACAATATAGAATGAAAAACATATGGAGGATTCTAGTTGAAGTGGTCAAGGAGTACTACGGGATTTCCAGGTTCAAGGAATCCAAACACCACATGTGATCAAGGCCACAAGGGACCCGAAGAAAAAATGGCTAGAGATGAAGTATTGTGTATCCAGAGAAGAAGTTTACTAGATCATCAAATACTGGCCCGTGTAGTGAAAGGTGCTAGCTACGAAGAAAGAGGTCAAATCCAAGGAAAAAATAGAGACAAGGAAATCGACAAAGACAATTAGTCTGGATGACAACACCAGGAAGGCTGTAGAGAGCACTCAAGCATTAGGAAGAAGCACAACACCAAAAATCCTAGGAGAAAAGAAACAATATCAAGGGAAGAAGTCAAGGGCGATGCCAAGAATGGAGAAACCGCTCGGCCCGAAGAGGAGGAGGAACAAAAGAAGAAGAAGAGTGGGGCATATTTGTCATAGGAGAAGAGGACTGTAGCATAGGAGGAGGAATCCAAACACCACATGTGATCCATCCCACAAGGGACCCAAAGAAAAAATGGCTAGAGATGCAGTATTGTGTATCCAAAGAAGAAGTTTACTGGATTATCAAAGACTGGCCCGCATAGTGGAAGGTGCCATCTACAAAGAAAGAATTCAAATCCAAGGACCAAATAGAGATAGGCACATCGACCAAAACAATTAGCCTGACTGACAACACTAGGAAGGTTGCAGAGTGTACTCAAAATTTAGGAAGCAACGCAACACTAAAAATCCTAGGAGAAAAGAAACAATATCAAGGGTCGAAGTCAAGGGAGATGCCAAGAATGGAGAAACCTCTCATCCCGAAGAGGAGGAGGAAAAAAATAAGAGGAAGAGTGGATCGTATCCCTGACATGAGAAGATAACTTTAGCATAGGAGGAGAAAATGCGCAAGAAGATGAAATACCATAAGAATCCTCAAATCATCACCATCACAGAGGAAAATGCCGATATAGTGGCCGACAACGTCTAGAAAAGGGGTGAAGACATCGTACGTGGAGCCAAGGCACGGAGGGAGTATATTATGGATAAGTTGGTAGAAGTCCATGATAATCTCTAAAGTATGCAGAGTCTTACATTGCAACAAGTTACAACACAATAACTAGAGAATAAACAACAACCACCTATGCAGAAGAAGCACGACGAAACAATGGAGATAGTGGTGAAGGGAAATGACACCTTCATGGTCACACTGGAGATGCTTTGAGATGACAAGGAGAAAGAACGAAATATGGTTGGGGACATGTTGGTAGCCAATTCGCATTTTTATACTGTCCTTATAAGCTGCCTACACCAGTGTTTTGCAAACCTTAATTTTTGTCGCAATCCTTGAATAAAATGACACTATTATTTTTGCGCTATTTGCACACTTACCTTTGTTCTTGTTTTTATGATTGCAAGTGTGAAAACTTGGTTTTCGAAGTCACATTAAAATCGTTACTGAATTGTTTCGATCATTCTTGTCGATATGCCCATTGCGTTTCCAATTTACTTATTGTTATGCAGTTGGAAAGACCTCTTGATCTGTACTCATTTGACATTCTTCGATTGATTATGTAATTTCGTTCCATGAGTGATTGAGTTTGTTATGCATTGGTGATTGGATTTACATGTTCTTTGATCGATTCACTTGATCATTGGTTTCATGAAAACACATTGGTGTTATGGTTAAACTCTTGGTATAAATCGTTTCATACAACACATAGTTCATATAAATCGAACCCTTGGTATGATTTTGATTTATTGCTTTGGTTTTGAAACTATAACTATTGCTCGCACGAATGTTTAATCCACTTACCATTGATTTCATTGGTTGATTGAATGGCATAATTGTTAAACTATACAATAATGGTTTGAATAGCTATTTGTGTCGGCGGTTGTACTGTAGATATGACTGTTTTGCATGTAATGAACTAGCTCCACCACCTTCGCACGATATGTCATTAATGTCTTCCCCTATCCCTGTTTCACCTTTGCTAGTTTTGGGTAATCCTGTGAGCGTTTTTCCCTTGCGTATGCTGTGTTAAAACCCTGGCTCATTCACCTCGCTCACCGTGTGCTCCTATATATGGCACCGGTGGTGCGAATAGAGCCGAACAGTAGTCAAGCTTTGTTATTGTTCGATGATGCCTGTAAAGATTTAGAGGATAGTGGTTGGCTCGCATTTATACAAAGGTTCGAGGGCTTCAACTTCACGGTTGCACAACAATTTCCCCTTACCTTTGATGGGTGTAGGGATAAAGTAGGTGACATTCAACTTGAACTCAATGAAGAATTCATAAGCTCTGCCACAGGACTAGCAGCCACAGGCCAGTGATGGTTTAAGAACTCCAAAGTTGATGAGGTGTCGTGGCCTTTAATGTTCGTATCACGAAAGGTTACATCCTGTGACAAAGGTATGCCTATTTCCACACTTAAACCCAGGTGGCACGATATTTTGATAATGGTTAAACAATTTGTGACCTGTGAAGGTCGGTATGGATTGGTTTTTCTTTATCACCTTCGACTGTTAATGAATTTCATGGGCTATCCATTGAACATGCCATTTTACTTCCTGCGTAGTCTTTACAAAATGGTTAAGAGGTTCAAACGCGAGAAGGCTGATAGCATCTTGTTTCACCATGGATTGATTAGACTCATTGTCATTCACCATTTAAACCTTCACGATGATAATTGGCAAGCTTTTCTCTCTCGAAATGGCTTTGTTGATTCAGAGTTTGTCCAAATCGACAAGTCTGTGGTCAGTGAGACTATGGTCGAGCCACCTGTGCCATTCCATGTCCTTCTACCCTCTCCCAAACCCTCTTTTGGCCCTGACATCGACCTACCCGACATCATAACAGACAAGGTTGAGGCTGTAAAGAAGCCTGTGAGTAAGAAGGTCAAGGGTAATCCTACTGTCGATAACAAAGGTAAAAAAAATGCTCTATTGATATTGAGACTTGCCTGGAATAAGCCTAAGCCAAACGCTGATCAAAAGCCCATAGTTCTGAGCGAGGAATCAAACTCCGATATCGAGCGTTTCTTAGCTAAAGAGTACCCCTATTCCCAAGGTCTATGCTCCGAGCCACCCTATGACTATGTTTCTAATTTTCCCCCATGCCTAAAGAACAATCCTAACTACCCAGGAATCAAGATACATAATGAAACCCTCGATGGTTTAAACAAACCCTCGCCTGCAATTTCGAAGCCTGAACAGACATCATGTATTCAATGCAATGTGTGGTTAGAGCGATACTATGCCGACGTTCCCTTATTACAATCGAAGATCAAATCATTGGAAAACCAAGTTACAGTATTGTCGAGAGAAAGGGACAAGTTTCAAGCTAATGACAAGAAACAGAAAACCATTGGTTCGATCGTCTTTAGGAATGTTGAATTGGCAACAACCTTTGTCAATTCCAAACTATCATGACCAAGTTGTTTTCTGATTATCCAGGTATGAATTTCAATATCAATTGCATTTTACGAATTGCTAGGATTAATATAATGAATTGGGTTTTGATTTTCAGTTAGCTCTGTTCATTATTCGAAATGACTCTGTCATAGTTTGATTATCAAAAATGGTTATGTTGTGGATCCTGTACAGTAGATTCATTTTACTAAAGTCAAATGTGGTTATGATTTGGTTATGCGATTTGGTCGTTCCCAGTTTAGAAATTGATTGGTTTTCATTGGGTTTGATTCGTTTTGAATAATTCTGTTGGTTTGAATTAACCAAATCAATGGGGTTTGTTTTCGCTTGGATTTTGTTTGCATCTGACCTGTACAGGAAATTTTTATGCTAAAATTAGAACATGGTTATGTTTTGATTTAATACGATTTTGTTGTGGTTGGATGTCATCGACTCTAATTTAGTTCTTATGGTTTGATTTTGGAATGATTTTGTGGGCTTGAATTGGTATGATCCTCTATATGTGTTATGCGTCATTATTAGTGATTGGGTTGATAAATACGATGTAATCTAATAAACTCAAAATAAAATTGTTGACTTCGATTAGCCAGGAACGACTCTGTTTTGTGTTGAATCGATATTTTTCGTTTGGGTTCTGGTTACATTCGACCTGTGCAAAATATCTATTCGCTAAAATTGTGGAGTTGTGTTGATTCCTAACGACTGTGTCAAACACCAACTGTCTTGATTCGTTTTGATTTGATTGTCGCGTGTCTTGAGTTAGCACAATTGCCTGTATTGGGTTAGATTGATATCGAAAATAGATTTGATGATGCTCTGATGGTTTTGATTTTCAAAAACGATTTTGTCTATGTTGAATTCATATGAAAACTCGGCTAATAGTTCGTTTTGAAATTGATTCAAGTGATGATTTCGTTGACTGTCAATCGATTCTGTCCGCTTCTAATTGGCAATAACAAACATTTGAAAAATCCCATATATCCTGTTATCAACTGATTAATTCGTTTATGATTTCATTTGTTTCAATTTACATACAAGTTTTCATTTGGTTTGCAAATAGCATGATCGTTTGTATATGTTAATACAGTTATATCAATTTGAAAAACGATCCTGTTGATTTCGTTTGGATTCGACAATGATTTTGTTGATGGCTGAAGAAACTATTTGTGTCGATTTCAATTGGTTCATGAAAATAATTTCATTGCTGTCGAATTATATGAGAGATTCTGTTAACCCGAATTGGTGATAACGAATTAAACAGAGTGTATCCATCTCTGTTATCATTTGGTTGAATACGATTTAGTTTGTTCAATTTGCATACAAGTGTCGATTTGAATGATGCTTTTAGCAATCAAATACTTTTCAATAGTTTGAATATATTTTAAGATTCGAATTGATTTTGAAATGATTCTGTGTTCAATTTAGACCAGCTACAGAATCGCAAGATTCTGTAGCTAGTCTTAGAAATTAGATTTTTGTCAATTTTATCAATAAAATATCCTCTAATATTGTCTATTCTTGTCCTTGTTCAGGTACATACGAATTACCATGATCAATTGGGCATGTTATAGCAGTTTGGGAGATACTTTGGATATGTTTTTATTTTAGGTGGTTAGTTTAGTCAGACTTGGGAGATTATCTCCAGATTTCCTGTAACTGTTTTGATAACTCCCACAAGGATGTTTTACCCTGTGGGAGGTCTTTAAATACTTGTCATTTTTTTTAATAATCCCATCATCCTCACTGTGGGAGAACCAGACTATGGATTTATGATTTAGACTGAGATGAAAGTTGATGTCTTGTAACAGCTTTCGCTTTCAATATATCAAACTTTTGTTTCAAGTTTTATTCATATCATTTTGTAGTTGATTATAGACTACTTTAGCTATCGTAATCTATTGTTGGTTGATGTGACTTGATTAATGTGTTATCCGTATCTGATCTCTTTTATTATTTAAAAATACAACAATTACTTGTTTCAGTTAATGAATCAAATATTTCTCTTCTTCGTTAATTGGATCATTTTGTACAAATCCTTGCACGCAGATTTATCTAAATGTTATGATTTTTAAATTATAAGATTGCTGTAACTTTTGTGTCTTTTTTGTTCTGTTATCGATATTCAAAAGAGCACTGCTGCTTACTGTTTACTAGAGGCTGACAGAGGATTGATGCGGGTTTCCTTCCATCGAACAACTGAACTGGATTCTTTACACCGGACAAATTGGAAAGCGTTATTACAGGTTAGCTTATTAGTATAATTTAATTAGTTTAGATAGATATATGTATAGTTTAGATTTGTAGTTAGAGTTATTATTTTAGTTTCTTAGTTTAGATAGTTTTTAGTTTATTTCTTTTTCATAAAATTATAAAAATCAAAAAACAATAGTTTCGCTGTCTTAGGACAGATTACCAATGAGTTTTGCAGGTTTTCATTTAAATCTATAATTTGTAAATATTGTACATTTGTGATTAAGATTTAATTCTGTTAGTAGTTAGATATTTAATTTCGTAGAGTTATTATAGTATTAGATAGTATATTGTATATATAATAGTTTAGATTTGTTTATTAGTTTGTTTTAATTGTTATTTTTCATTTAGATTAGTTAATTTAGAGTAGTTTTCTTTTTGTTTTCTTAGGACTTAGATCGGCTAACGAAGTTGCTAAACCCGTCAGGGTGGGTTATCCCAAATGGATTGGGTTATTTAGACAACCCCGGACCAGATCCACTCTTCCAGTTGACAGATGGTCAATTTTGCCCGTCAACAAATGGCGCTAGAAGGAGGGTCGACTGACAAGCCAGCCTTGTAGGAGTCTTTATTTTAAATATATCCAATTTCCCCCATGGCTCCCCAAATCACTGTGTTGGAACATGTTTTCAAATTCTCATTACCTGATGTTCCCAACGAGACAGTCTCATGCTTTTCCAAACTCACCTTTGATGGTGAAGGCAATATATCTGCTAAAGACCACCTTAACAAGTTTTGGTGCAAATGCATCAAACATGACATCTCATATTTAAGAGTTTTATGCAGAATTTTCGCTTTTACTTTTAGAGGTTGGATCAAACATTGGTTTGAATCCTTTCCGGCATGTCACATTTTTTATTGGTTTCAATTTGTAGATGAGTTTCTAGATGCTTTTGAAACTTATGATTTCGATCAATTATGTGAAGAATTTCATACTTCACTAATCAACGGTGATTCATCGTCAGAAAACTTTTTGACAAGAGTCTATCATATCCTCTGTAAATTTAATCTCGATGACATGTCATTGGCATTAAATCTCTTCGATGATGCTTCCATCCCTTCCATCCAGTCATGTTCAATCACAAATGAAGAACCAATTGCAAATCCTATCACTCAACTGCAAGAACAATTTTCTTCGTAAGAAGAGAAAAAATCTTTCGATAATGTTGAACAAGCCAGGGAGGTAGAATCTATTGATCAGGCTCTTATTGACAACCAAATTGGTTTTTCCTTTGAATCATTGTATTTTTAGTCTAAGACTAATATGGAAGATGATTCGTTTCTGGCTCAGGGTGAATACCCTCTTTCTTGTAACTCATGCTCTAATCAACATTTGAAATCAGTCATTGAAGAGCACTTAAGTGACAAAAATCTTCTTGAATGTTCTAGTACTCCTGTGAAACTGATTAGAGAAGAAGTTACACAACTAGAAGAAGAAACTTTAAACCTTCATCCTCAAAATGCACTTTGTTCACAGGAAAGACTAGATGCTTGTCACATAAATTTTGAATTATCTGTCACACAAAAGGCAAATCCAGATGATCATATTATGTTGAGGAATTCGTCACCAAAACAGAGTAAGAGTTTTAAAGAAAGTGAAGAGAATTGTCTTGAGAATACCATTGTTGATTATCATAGTTCAAGAGATTCTTTTTATCTGCTTATTTCTGATTCATTTTACTCTTTATATCCTGATCTATTCCTAGATTCTAGTGGACTTGACATCTTACCTACAACACCCTACTCTTTTCCACCACAATCATATCCTTTCAATATGCTAAATTTTGGTGAAATTAATTCCGAGCATAACATTGATAAAACCGGATTTGACGCTTGTTCACTTTCATCACTTACATGGGAAGAGGACATGTTGCGAGATGATTTTACACAGTTTATTGTTAAAAAAGACAATGCATTATATCTTATGGAAATCAAACATTCTAAGTTGCATATTCGTTCTTTAATTAGCTCGAATATTAATGTTTATGCTTCACATTTTGAAATGATCAATCTCATCGAAAGAAACATTCAAACCAATGAATCAATTGATTGCACGAATCCTCCTATGATATGTTTCCCATTGATATATTCGTTTCATCAAAGTCATCGTTTGTATCCCCACTTTTGTGACAGGATCTTAGGATGGCTTGAATATTCTTATATATTTTGTTTTTATAAAGTTGCGCTTGCTTTATTTCTACCTAAGAATCTTGAAAGTAGGCGTGACATATTTCTTTTAGATCCTCCATGTGAAGAAATTAATGAGTACTTAGAGAACTGTCAGGAGGATGGGGCATTTCAGCCTTGGCTGATGGTTATTCCATTTCCTCATAATCATGACGATTTTTTCAAAACTACTTACACTCACCCATGCCATTATGACCCTTATCATGACAAGATTGCGCAATGGCTAGAGGATTCATACAACAAGAATATCCAAGGAAATGGTAAGATCATGCTTACTTTGTTTTTAGATGATGATTATGAAGGTAAGTGTGATATGTTCCTGTCATTTGTTGATCTATTACCATTCTTATTATTAATGCTTGATCTTGTTGATCTATTACCATTCTTATTATTATTACAGGGTTAGAGTTACTCCGATGGCTACATTGGAAACATGACTTCACATAGTATCCTGATTTGTTCAATAGTTAGGGTAGGTTTAGGAATAGGTTTTCTTGTAGTTCTATTTCTCACTATTTCTCTTTGTAATAATGCAGTCATGAACGCAAGTGGGCACACCACGAGAACCATAATACGGTTGTTGTCAGGGAAGTCCCCTTGATCCTTTTTCTCTTTACTTCTAGTTGAACGTTTATTTTCAAAAATGCAGTATCGTCACGAAAATTTAAATGAAAAGTAAAGAGATAAATAAATCTAAATAAACCCTGACCCAAGGTACCTTGAGTAGGACTACTTTCCCATCATTCAGGATTTTCCTACTTTCTTTCAGTTTCCCAAGGGATTTGTCGCATGAGGTTTTCAGATGCACCTTCTCTGCATATTTGTTTTTTGTTTTTTGGATTTCTTTCCTTTCCAATTTTTTCTTCGCTAGTGTGTTTTTATTTCTCCCTTATGCTTACTAGTTTTTTCTGTTGAGATAAACATACCTGCATTATGAACTGGTCAGACAAAGAAAACAAAAATTCTTTCTCTGAAATGACTGTTGAAAATTTGTCTAAACATCAATTATAAACTACTTCTGAAATTTACTGCCATGTTGAGAAAAGACTGTTGTTTGAAAGAAGTTAATTGATTTCAGTCTTTGAGTAAAGCTTGTCACGATCATCCATTACCTTTTTACACTATCCCTGTTCCTTAAAGGAACAAATCAGAAGATGTCTCCCTGCCTTCGAAGGTTGGTTTTGTAAATAAATCATCTCTGGATCTTAATGAAGGAAAATTCTAAAAATTTTGTTGAGGTCTGTAAAAAATATGTTTAAAATATCATAATTTTCAGTGTCACCCCGCTCAACTATATATCTTTGAAAAACAAAATAAATCATTAAAAGAGCTATGAGAAGTGCTTGTAAACCCACCGGGATGCTGAAAAGGTTTGCTGGCAGGGGGTAAATGCATGCATGACACCAAGAAAACTTCACCGGGGTACTGAACAGGCCTGCTGGAAGTGAAGCAATGTCAGGTATATGAAAATTCGTAAATATGAAACCTCATGACCTTAAAATGTCCTTTATTCTGATCTGGAACCTCTTGGCAGGATACAGATGTCAGAGTGGGTTAAATGACAACCCTGTCGAGGCTATGGACACCTGCTAGCAGCAGTGGCTCTGTCAACAGTATTGGAGATTTTATCTTTAATATCATGGCTCGCTTGTCTTAAGACTATTATCAGTTTTCATCCTTTAAACACTGCTGGAATATTTGGTTAATGATGATGTTTACACGATTTTTTGGTTGTTGTTTTTGAGTTAGAATTTTTCTTGTTATCCTAATCTGAATTTGTTCTTTCTGGCAGAGATAACTGCTTCTACCAGTGTGTCGCCATTGTTGGCAGCCAATTCTCATTTTTATATTGTCCTTATAAGCTGCCTACACCAATGTTTTACAAACCTTATTTTTTGTCACAATCCTTGAATAAAACAACACTATTATTTTTGTGCTATTTGCACACTTACCTTTGTTCTTTTTTTCACGACTGCAAGCGTGAAAACTTGGTTTTCAAAGTCACACTAAAATCGTTACTGGATTGTTGCGATCATTCTTGTCGATATGCCCATTGCGTTTCCAATTTACTTATCATTATGTAGTTGGCAAGACCTCTTGATTTGTACTCATTTGACATTCTTCGATTGATTATGTAATTTCGTTCCATGAGTGATTGAGTTTGTGATGCATTGGTGATTGGATTTACATGTTCTTTGATCGATTCACTTGATCATTGGTTTCATGAAAACACATTGGTTTTATGGTTAAACTCTTGGTATAAATCGTTTCATACAACACATAGTTCATATAAATCGAACCCTTGGTATGATTTTGATTTATTGCTTTGGTTTTGAAACTATAACTATTGCTCGCACGAATGTTTAATCCACTTACCATTGATTTCACTGGTTGATTGAATGGCATAATTGTTAACCTATACAATAATGGGTTGAATAGCTATTTGCGCCGAAGGTTGTACTGAAAATATGACTGTTTTGCATGTAATGAACTAGCTCCACCACCTTCGCACGATATGTCATTAATGTCTTCCCCTATCCCTGTTTCACCTTTTCTAGTTTTGGGTAAGCCTGTGAGCGTTCTTCCCCTGCGTATGGTGTGTTCAAACCCTAGCTCATTCACCTCGCTCACCGTGTGCTCCTGTCTATGGCACCGGTGGTGCGAATAGAGCCGAACGGTAGTCAAGCTCTGTTACTGTTCAATGATGCCTGTAAAGATTTAGAGGATAGTGGTTGGCTCGTGTTTATACAGAGGTTTGAGGGCTTCAACCTCACGGTTTCACATCAATTCACCCTTACCTTTGATGGGTGTAGGGATAAAGTAGGTGACATTCAACTTGAACTCAATGAATAATTCATAAGCTCTGCCACAGGACTAGCAGCCACAGGCCAGCGATGGTTTAAGAACTCCAAAGTTGATGAGGTGTCGTGGCCTTTACTGTTCGTATCATGAAAGGTTACATCCTATGACGAAGGTATGCCTATTTCCACACTTAAACCTAGGTGGTACGATCTTTTGATAATGCTTAAACAATTTGTGACCTGTGAAGGTTGGTATGGATTGGTTTTTCTTTATCACCTTCGACTGTTAATGAATTGCATTGGCTATCCATTGAACATGCCATTTTACTTCCTGTGTAGTCTTTACAAAATGGCTAAGAGGTTCAAACGCGAGAAGGATGATAGCAGCTTGTTTCACCATGGCTTGATTAGACTCATCGTCGTTCACAATTTAAACCTTCATGGCGATAATTGGCAAGCTTTTCTCCCTCGAAATGTCTTTGTTGATTCAGAGTCTATCCAAATCGACAAGTCTGTGGTCAGTGAGACTATGGTCAGGCCACCCGTGACATTCCATGTCCTTCTAACCTCTCCCAAACCCTCTGTTGGCCCTAACATCGACCTAACCAACATCATAACAGACAAGGTTGAGGTTGTAAAGAAGCTTGTGAGTAAGAAGGTCAAGGGTAATCCTACTGTCGATAGCAAAGGTAAAAAGAATGCTCGATTGATATCGAGACTTGCCCGGAATAAGCCTAAGCCAAACGCTGATCAAAAGCCCATAGTTCTGAGCGAGGACTCGGACTCCAATATCGAGCATTTCTTAGCTGAAGAGTACCCCTATTCCCAAGGCCTATGCTCCGAGCCACCCTATGACTATGTTTCTAATTTGCCCCCATGCCTAAAGACCAATCCTAACTACCCAGGAATCAAGCTACATAATGAAACCCTCGGTGGTTTAAACAAACCCTCGCCTGCAATTTCAAAGCCCGAACAAACATCATGTATTCAATACAATGTGTGGTTAGAGCGATACTATGCCGACGTTCCCTTATTACAATCGACGATCAAATCATTGGAAAACCAAGTTACAGTACTGTCGAGAGAAAGGGACAAGTTTCAATCTAATGACAAGAAACAAAAAACCACTGGTTCGATCGTATTTAGGAATGTCGAATCGGCAACAACCTTCGTCAATTCCAAACTATCATGACCGAGTTGTTTTCTGATTATCCAGGTATGAATTTCAATATCAGTTGTGTTTTACGAATTGATAGGATTAATATAATGAATTGGGTTTTGATTTTCAGTTAGCTCTGTTCATTATTCGAAATGACTCTGTCATAGTTTGATTATAAAAAATGGTTATGTTGTGGATCTTGTACAGTAGATTCATTTTACTAAAGTCAAATGTGGTTATGATTTGGTTATGCGATTTGGTTGTTCCTAGTTTAGCAATTGATTGGTTTTCATTGGGTTTGATTCGTTTTGAATAATTTTGTTGGTTTGAATTAACCAAATCAATGGGGTTTGTTTTCGCTTGGATTTTGTTTGCATCTGACCTATACAAGAGATTTTTATGCTAAAATTAGAACATGGTTATGTTTTGATTTAATACGATTTTGTTGTGGTTGGATGTCATCGGCTCTGATTTAGTTCTTATGGTTTGATTTCGGAATGATTTTGTGGGCTTGAATTGGTATGATCCTCTATATGTGTTATGCGTCATTATTAGTGACTGGGTTGATAAATATGATGAAATCTAATAAACTCAAAATAACACTGTTGACTTCGATTAGCCAGGAACGACTCTGTTTTGTGTTGAATCGATATTTTCATTTTGGTTCTGGTTACATTCGACTTGTGAAAAAGATCTATTCACTAAAATCGTGGAGTTGTGTTGATTCATAACGACTGTGTCAAACACCAACTGTTTCGATTCATTTTGATTTGATTGCTGCGTGTCTTGAGTTAGAAAAATTGCCTGTATTGGGTTAGATTGATATTGAAAATAGATTTGATGATGCTCTGATGGTTTTGATTTTCAAAAATGATTTTGTCTCTGTTGAATTCATATGAAAAATCGGCTAATAGTTCATTTTGAAATTGATTCAAGTGATGATTTTGTTGATTGTCAATCGATTTTGTCTGCTTCTAATTGGCAATAACAAACGTTTGACAAATCCCATATATCTTATTATCAACTGATTAATTCGTTTACGATTTCACTTGTTGCAATTTACATACAAGTTTTCATTTGGTTTGCAAATAGCATGATCGTTTGTATATGTTAATACAGTTATATCAATTTGAAAAACGATCCTGTTGATTTCGTTTGGATTCGACAATGATTTTGTTGATGGCTAAAGCAACTATTTGTGTCGATTTCAATTGGTTCATGAAAATAATTTCATTGCTGTCGAATTATATGAGAGATTCTGTTAACCCGAATTGGTGATAATGAATTAAACAGAGTGTATCCATCTATGTTATCATTTGGTTGAATACGATTTAGTTTGTTCAATTTGAATACAAGTGTCGATTTGAATGATGCTTTTAGCAATCAAATACTTTTCAATAGTTTGAATATATTTTAAGATTCGAATTGATTTTGAAATGATTTTGTGTTCAATTTAGACCAGCTACAGAATTGCAAGATTCTGTAGCTAGTCTTAGAAATTAGATTTTTGTCAATTTTATCAATAAAATATCCTCTAATATTGTCTATTCTTGTCCTTGTTCAGGTACATACGAATTACAATGATCAATTGGGCATGTTCTAGCAGTTTGGGAGATACTTTGGATATGTTTTTATTTTAGGTGGTTAGTTTAGTTAGACTTGGGAGATTATCTCCAGATTTCCTATAACTGTTTTGATAACTCCCACAAGGATGTTTTACCCTGTGGGAGGTCTTTAAATACTTGTCATTTTTTGTAATAAACCCACCATCCTCACTGTGGGAGAACCAGAATATGGATTTATGATTCAGACTGAGATGAAAGTTGATGTCTTGTAACAACTTTCGCTTTCAATATATCAAACTTTTGTTTCAAGTTTTATTCATATCATTTTGCAGTTTATTATAGAGTACTTTAGCTATCGTAATCTATTGTTGGTTGATGTGACTTGATTAATGTGTTATCCGTATCTGATCTCTTTTATTATTTAAAAATACAACAATTACTTGTTTCAGTTAATGAATCACAGATTTCTCTTCTTCGTTAATTGGATCATTTTGTACAAATCCTTGCACGCAGATTTATCTAAATGTTATGATTTGTAAATTATAAGATTGCTGTAACTTTTATGTCTTGTTTGTTCTGTTATCGATATTCAAAAGAGCACTGTTGCTTACTGTTTACTAGAGGCTGGCAGAGGATTGATGTGGATTTCCTTCCATCGAACAGCTGAACTGGATTCTTTACACAGGACAAATTGGAAAGCGTTATTACAGGTTAGCTTATTAGTATAATTTAATTAGTTTAGATAGATATATGTATAGTTTATATTTGTAGTTAGAGTTATTATTTTAGTTGCTTAGTTTATTTCTTTTTCATAAAATTATAAAAATAAAAAAAACAATAGTTTCGCTGTCTTAGGACAGATTACCAATGAGTTTTGCAGGTTTTCATTTAAATCTGTAATTTGTAAATATTGTACATTTGTGATTAAGATTTAATTCTGTTAGTAGTTATATATTTAATTTCATAGAGTTATTATAGTATTAGATAGTATATTGTATATATAATAATTTAGATTTGTTTATTAGTTTGTTTTAATTGTTATTTTTCATTTAGATTAGTTAATTTAGAGCAGTTTTCTTTTTGTTTTCTTAGGACTTAGATCGGCTAACGGAGCCGCTAAACCCATCAGGGTGGGTTATCCCAAACGACTTGGGTTATTTAGACAACCCTATATCGGATCCACTCTTCCAGTTGACGGATGGTCAATTTTGCTCGTCAACAGGACATCGACCAACTTGAGTTGGTTATAGCACAAATACCTACAAAGGTGCTATATGGGATACAAACAAGTGTCATGTAGGAATTCCAATCCAAATCCCATGCATATGCCAACAACTTGGAAGTTGGAAGGGAGGTTGCAGAGGTGCTACAAATTACATGTGACCAGTTGACTCTAGAGAAGGAGGAAGAGAAAAAACTTGCAGATAGGCTAGAGAAGGGACTGACAGATGTCTATAACAACATCCCATACTGCACACAGGATCCAGAGACACACTTGAAGGGAAGTTTCAAAAGATTGCGTAGCTCATGGAGTAATACAAAAAGGAGTTTACAGAGCTCATAGAGAAACTGAGTCCTACTACACTTACAGAAGTCAGGGATCAAATGTAACATGAGGCTACTGTGCATATCGAAATTATTTCATAGTAACCTAAGGAAATGGAGGAACTATATGAGAATAATGCTCAAATGTGGACCAGCATGGAAGAGGACAAGAAAATCCAACAACTGGACCGGAAACATGAAAATATCACTGCAGAAATTCAAGAATTAGAGTAACAACAAAAAGCAATGGCCATCCTAGAGTGTATGAGGAGCATGCAGGATAAGAACAATTTGTAGGCATATTTGAATACTTCATAGGTGGACAAGCAAGAAAGACAGGCTCAACTAGAGCCACTACAACAGGAAGTAGAGGGGATAATAGAAAAATTACAGGCAGAGAATGGGAAAGTAGAGAAAACACATGTTGAGTGTAGAACAATGTTGGTAGAGCACATGACAGAGAAGAGTCTGGAGAATATGGCAGAGTAGAGTACCCAAGTTAAAAATAAAGTTAGTTAGTTGGAAAAGGTGTTCCAGGAGCTACAACTAGCCATCCAGAGTGTAAACTAAAGCGCAATGGCTCGGGACGAGCCACATATCAGTATTGGGGCCTAATGGCACATGCCTATTTTGGGGAGAAAGAAGTCTATTTTTGGGAACATGTCTATTTTGGTAAAATAATCCTTTTTTTGGAATGTGTGCAATAAGGGGCGAAAAAACAACATGCAGAAAAAGAAGGAAAAACAACATGCGAAAGGAGGAAAAGATGTGGCATGCATACAGACATACCTAGGCATGTTAGGGTTAGGGTTTTGGGACATGAATGTAATGGCTATGAGCTAGTAGAATAGTATAAATAAAGTCCTAGGAGGTCTAGGAGAGGTTGGTTATTGGTTGAATAGTCAAGGATATATAGTGTTGGTCTGAGTAAGCTATTTTTTAGTGTTAGATCATAGGATGTGGAGCCTGGTGTGGTCTATTCTGCGTCACAGAGGGTACTTACCCTCCTTTTTTATTATAATTGTAAAGAATGTAATGCGCACAATGCATATTTTGCAGAGAGGTGAATAAAAGAGAAGAAAAGACAAATCTTTCTGGACCTAGCCCCAAGGAGGGTGAAACATGGTAAATATATTGTGTTTATGTGTCATGAATGGTTATTTTATTGTTATGTTATTTATCAGTTGAAGAATGAATGGTTAAATCTTATTATGATAGCATGCATGCATAGTTTAATGAAGGAATTAATATTATAGTAGATGAATGGATAATAATATTGCTGCATGAGGTAAAGGAATATAATACAGTCCCAATCCCTTCGTTGACTGCAAATACCTGAGTATTGTAATCCCCCATAAAGCTATCTCGGGTGAGACTACGATGTGCACTCTGTGAGTAGCATTGCCTTCTGGTTTACTAGGAGGGCCAATATTTTGAAGGTTTTTTTGGAAACCTTTGAGATTAGAACCTGGTTTATCCCAAGCGTCTAACAACCTCAAAGGATGACTTTGTGAGCAACACAACTAGAATTTCTCATGGGTTTTCTAACAGATACTACTATTCATTTTATCCTCTACTTGATTACAATATTGAATGTTATAAGTGCAATAAATATGGGCACATAACACATTACCGTAGAAGTAGCATAGTAGGACCTCCTAAATAAAATAGGGAAGAATATGTTCTTTCCAAACATAAAGATGAATACTCAAAGGTTTGGAAAAGGAAGAAAAATAAATAAGGAGGGAGAGATGAAACTAGTTGTTATGAGAAAGGATGTGATAAGCTAGATTAAGATGGAAGAGGATTCATTGTTTCAATTCTCACTCAAAACATGTACACCCCATTTCTAGAAAAAGTAAGAATGGGAAATTTCCTTGTGAAAATGGAAATTCAAGTTTATAGTACTCTTATGGACAAGAGAATTCATATGATTGGTACATGTAAGAAAGGAATGTGGAGGAAGAAATAAATTCAAATAAATTCAATGCCAAAGCTTCACCCCATTCATAAGATCAATGTCATGAATTTGGAGTGGAAGTTTTGATCAATAAAAACAATCAAATAGAAGTATCAGTGTTGGATAATTGTAACAGAGACATCCTAGATAATGAGAAATTGGATATATACTTTTAAATTGTACATTGGAGTGCTTGAAGGGAATCACAAGCTCAAGGGGAGTATCCATTTTCCATTGGTGTCAAAGGGAGAGAAGTTACAAACAAAGGAATATTTGCACACACAAGGAAATTTGCAGATAGGGAGAGTATTTGAATTGACTAATGGTTTCCATCAATGGAAAAGGGGGAGATTGTTCATAATATTATTTTAATTGATGTCAAATATAGGGGGAGACTACAAATGTCCAAGATAAATATTGCAAGATGGATATAATTGGAAACATTATTTTTGTATTATTGATGCTCAGTTTGGATACCCTATTTTGAAGGAAATTTAACTCTAGATATCTAGCTCAAATGGGAGCATAGGTTATGATGTTTGAAATATTATTCCTATACCTTTCCAATAGTATATGCAATTTTCTCTAACTCCTTAGGAATGAAAAGACATTTCTCATTTGACAAACCAACCATAAAATATAGGTCGGATCAACCAATATTTAGAGGTCATCCTTGAAAGTGGGGACATAAATACTATAAATGCAAGATATATGTGCACATTTGAAGAGAATCCAAGTAAGAGATCAATTTATAGGTGCACAAAAGTGATAAGAGGTGCACTAAAGGAGATGGGGTGTCTTTTTGGGATCTAAAGGTGTGCATGATAATTATAAGGGGTTTTTCTTGGGGTTTTCTTGTTCTTAAGGTGCATTATGAAGGACTGTAGGCCTGTGATGTTGCAAAGTGTGTTGTTTTGAGGTTGTGATTCTACAGTCTGGGATCATATTCTGGGAATGATGCTATGAGGCTTGCTAGGGCATGAAGGCTAAATGTGACTAGGGTTTGAAGCTATGTATGAAGTATGAAGCATGCAGGTGAATTCAAAAGTACTATGTGTATGAAGATATTAGATTGGTTTCTACACATATCTTATTGATTTGGAGCTGAGGTGAGGGGATTGATGTCTCCAACAGGTTGGTTCTTGCAAATATTGTTACAGTAGGTTGGTGTGGACATGTGTTGCTGAGTTAGTGCATAGTTAAGAAGATTGGTGTGTCCAATAGGTTGGTGTTAGGGACTTAACCTCCCTAACCCCTCATGTAGGTAGAATAATATACTTTCCATGTAATAAATGACGACGTTAGTCTATAAGGCCTATTTAATAAATGAGAACAAGTCAATGTAAGAATACCTAATAGAAGCTTCCACTTCTAGAAATATCTTCTGCTAGAAGATTCTTTAGAAGATAGAATTAGTATAAATAAGAGAAAGAGGCATGATAAGTCTTTGTATTGAGAAGTATTGTAATAGATATCTTCTCTATTGGAGGTTTCCCCCTTGAAGAGGCAATTGAACATTTTTTCCTATCAATAAAGGTATAATTTTCGTGTTGTTGTTCCATATAATTTGTTGTTCCATTGTTATCTCTACATTATTTCCATCTTATGTTTCCATTTCGATGTTATTCTCTGCATTATTTCTCTTTTCTACTAATATAATAGATCTTGTACCTTACAAGTGGTATTAGATTACTTACCTTGGTAGAAAATTGTGGGTTCCTTTTTTTTCCATGGTAGAGACTTATTCCGGCGTATTAAAGCTGTAAAGATTTGTCATTCAGCGCATAAATCCATGTTCAGGGAAACATACACGTAGGAAATACAATTGGTACTTAAGAACACATTTTTGTCCACCGTTGTAACCCCTGTTGGTACCCCTTCGAGTGGTAGTGCATCAGACAACACCTGTATACAGACTGACCTAGATATCTTGAATACCTCTGGAGATAAACCGATCGACCACTTGAATTCTATAGTTCCACTAAGAGAAACACTCAGGAATATACTCTCTAGTACCTAGGTAGTTGGGTAGTATAGCTAAGGGTATGGTTTAGGCTCCTTAGTTGGTGCTCTGATAGATTGGGCTGAGTACTACTATTGGACCCTATATGTATATCAGAGAGATATAACACAGGGAAAACCCTTGTCTGTAGAAACCTTAAATATCCTAACCTTTGGGAAAGAAACAGATACAAAATAGACAAGATCCATTACCATTCAACTTTACCTCCTGCATTCTGGTTTCAAAATTACTATTTTTTTCCTATTAAGAATTTGGGCCTTTCAACACCGCAGTATTATTCAGATCGGAGTATGACTCCATAGGATTTAAAAAAAGAAGAGTATAGTGGTCCCATTGACACCCTAATTCAGTACCTATTCCATTGGATTCCCCTTTTCTCCCTGATCATAGTGGTACCTTTCATTTTTAAGCCCATTTTTTTTCAGTGGACCCGACCACTTCCCAGCATCCCTATTTTCCACCTCTCCCATTATATTCCCCTTTTTTCCCCAATCGTAGTGGTACCTATCACTTATAAGTCCTTTTTTGTGGTCCCACCCACCCATTTCCCCTTACCAGTACTCCCCATATCCAAATTACCAACAGTCGCAACCAATACCTGCAAGCTTCCATCAATCACACCAAGGAGTCCCTCCAACAAGTGACATTCAATATTAGCTCTACCAATTCTCGCATTGAAAAATTCGAGACCCAAGTCCAACAAAAATTTGACGCCATGGATTCCAAATGCATAAACCAATTTAAAAACCTTTAATATGTTGTCAACAAGTTGTTGAACTGAACCTAGGGTCCTTCCTCCTTGGACCAACCAGATGGTGTTGATTCCTCTCTTTCTCTAAATTTTCAATCTAACTCCTTTTATCATAACCCTTGTCTTCCCGGAGTTGAGGTCAATAAATTTGATGGATCTTATCGCATGGGTTTGGTCACTCAAATGGAGAATTATTTTTCTCTTCATGGCATTACTGATGAGTTGGAAAAACTTCGCTATGTTGTTCTCTATTTGGATCATGAATGTGGGAAATGGTGGAAATGGTGTAAAAATGTATGTCAGGGGTATATTTCATGGACCCAGTTTGTTTCTGAGCTCTATGAATTCTTTGAAACTCACACCCACTATCTAGGTCATTTGACTAATTTGAAATAGTAAGGCACAATGGAAGACTTTATAACTGCTTTTGAGTATTTGGCCTTTCGAATCGAAGGCATGACAATTGCGTTTTCCAGGAATTATTTATTAGTGGCCTAAAGGGTGAAATTCGAGCCCAGGTTCTCATGGATCTCCCTCAGACTTGGTTGGAAGATAATAAACATGGAAAAGAGGCCCAACAAGTTATTTTTTCCCAAAACAAAAAACCTTGTTTTGTTCCTCTCCCTCGACCCACAAATCCTTCTCCCCCTGCCACTCCCCTCAAGGTCCAGAAATTAATTATGGATGAAATGGTTGAGTGCCAACTCAAGGGTCTTTTCTATAATTGTGATGAAAAATATTTTCTCGGGAACAAGTTTAAGGAACAAAAATGTTTTATGGCCATTTCATAAGATGTTGTTGAATAAGAGGCTACAGGTCCCCTTGTTGAAGACCCATCCCTTCCCGATGCTACCTAGGAGTCCACCGACCCACCAAAAGCTGACCCACTAATTTCATTGCATTCCCTCACTGGCTTCTCTGCACCACAAACCCTCAAGCTCATTGGCTATATTAAGCATCAGAATGTCATCATCCTTGTTGACAATGGAAACACCCATACTTTTATTCACCTTCGCATTGCCCAAGAAATCAATTGCTATATTTGTTTCATCAACAATTTTCAAATCATGATATCCAATGGTGGGTCCATGAAATGTGCTGGGAATTGTGAAAATGTTTGTCTTCAAATTGGACAATACCACCTAAAATATCATATGTTTGACAATGACATGGGTGTTTGTGACAATGTGTTAGGTGTTGAATGGTTACACACTTTGGGCCCCATTCTCATGGATTTTAAGGAATTAGTCTTGCAATTCAAATAGGAGGGACACAAATATCAATTCCAAGGACTCACAGCGGGTTCTCCTGAGCTCATCAGTTCCCATCACATGGAAAAAATACTCAAGAAAGGTCACTTTAGTATTATCTCCCAAATCCATTCCGTTCAAGCAGTTGAACCACCCTCTATGCATCCTGACATCCAAGCTATCCTCTCCAACCATCAAGCTATTTTTTCCACTCCTTAGGGAATTTGGCCTTCTCGTGGTGTTTATGATCATTCAATTCATCTTCTTCCTGGCAATCTTCCTCCCAATTTTCTCCCTTATCATCATCTCTTTTCCCGAAAGAATGAAATTGAGAAAATTGTGCAGGAGTTTCTCCAAGTGGGTGTTATCCTCCCTAGTACCATCCCTTATCCTTCTCCTATGGTCATCATACTCAAGAAATAAGGTACTTGGAGCATGAGTCCTGACATTCGTTCCCTCAATAAACTCACCATCAAAAAAAAATTTCCCATTCCTTTTATTGATGATCTCTTGGATGAAATGAGAGGTGCTCAATACTTTACTAAACTTGCTCTTGATTCTGGCTACCACCAACTATGTATGAAAGAAGAAGACATCCCCAAGACTTCCTTTAGAACTCATGAGAGTCACTATGAGTTCTTGGTCATTCCCTTTGGCATGTTTAATGCCCCCTCCACCTTCCAAACCATCACAAATAATGTCTTTCATCCTTTTCTCCATCATTTTTTATTAGTTTTCTTTGATGATGTTCTCATCTATAGTAAAACTTGGTCGTCATATATTTCCCATGTGGATCAAGTTCTCCATCTACTCTCTTAGCACCAACTTTTCCTAAAACAATATAAATGTTTCTTTGGTGCCTCAGAAGTGGAGTACCTAGGCCATATTGTGGGAAATGATAGTACACGGGTTGATCCTAAGAAAATTGAAGCTATGCAGGATTGTCCTCACCTTAAAAATATTAAGAGGTTCTATGGATTTATGGGTTTAACAGATTACTATCATAAGTTTTTTAAGAGTTATGGAAAAATTGCAGCCCCTCTCATGACTCCCTTTAAAAATAATTGCTCCAGTTGCTGACCAATCCTTCCATGCCTTGAAAGAAGCTATCTGCACGACTTTGGTCCTAGCCCTTCCTGACTTCACCCAGACTTTTGTCTTGGAATGTGATGCCTATGGAAAAGGAATTGGGGTAGTCCTCATGCAAGATGGTTGACCTTTTGATTTCACCAACAAACAAATTTCAGATTGACATTTGGGCCAATCCATCTATGAAAAGGAAATGTTGGCTATTCTTCATTCCGTGGATCTTTGGTGTCATTATTTATTGGGGAAACACTTCTAGATTAAAATTGATCACTAGAGCCTCAAGTATTTTTACAATGATTATGAGATCATTTATAAGAAGGGAAAAGAAAATGTGGTCATTGATGCTCTTTCTAGAAAATATGAAGAAGAAGGGTCCATCTTTTCGCTATCTTTTGTTGTACCTTCTTCGCTCCAAGCTACTCACTAGGAATGGTTGCAAGATCCCAAAATCTCTCCCTTGATCAAACAATTTCAAGAAAATTCTCGATCCTCTCCAAGGTACTCTTGGAATAATAATGAGCTTCACTGCAAATTCCATTTATATTTAAGAAAATAGTCAGAACTTAAATCTACGGTGCTTTCATAGCTTCATGCTTCACCTACTGCTGGGCATTAAAGGTTTACCAAAACCTATGAAAGGGTCAAATGTTCTTTTTTTTAGGATGGTATGAAACATGACGTCCACAACTTTGTGGATGAATGTGATGTCTGTTAATGCAACAAGGAATAAAAATTTAAATCCCCCAACACACTCCAACCCCTTCTATTTGGAATGATATAGCAATGGATTTCATTGTGGGCCTACCTAAATATGGAAACAAAACAATTATCCTGGTGGTGGTTGATCTTCTTTCCAAATATGCTCATTTTTGTTCTTTGCAACATCCATTCACCACCTCCACAGTGGCCCAAGTTTTCATGGATAATATCTTCAAACTTCATGGCATGCCACATTCTATTATCTCTGAAAGGGATCCCACATTCACGAGTAATTTTTGGATATAATTGTTCATGCTACAGGGCACCCAATTACATCTTAGCACCGCTTATCATCCCCATACTGATGGCCAAACTGAAATTGTCAACAAGTGTTTGGAAACCTATTTAAGGTGTTTTGCATCAGATCACCAACATTAGTGGGCTCAGTGGTTACCATTAGATAAATGGTGGTACAACACATCTTACCATATAGTCACTTACATGACTCCTTTTGAAGCAGTATATGGAAAAACTCCACCATTAGTTCTCTCATATATGCTAGGTGTCTCTAAGGTTAAGTAGGTAGACTAAAATATTACTATATGAGAGGCCATTCTTCGTACCCTGAAAGACAATTTGGTGCTGGCTCAAAATTGCATGAAGTAGGAAGCAGATCAAGGTGTTTTTGAACATCAATTTATTGAAGGGGATCATGTGTTTCTTAATTTGCAACCTTATAAGTAGACCTCCCTGAAAGTTGAACATTCTCAGAAGCTTTGTCCCAAATTTTATGGTCCTTATACAATTCTCAAGCATGTGGGGACTGTCGTTTACCAGTTAGCTCTACCCAGTGATTCTAAGCTCCATCCAATTTTTCATGTCTCATGTTTAAAGAAGGTGATTTGAACTAAGTGTCAAACTCAAACCCATCTACCAAAGTTGGAAGAAGAAGGTTCCATTTGGCTACAACCTCAAGAAGTCTTGGACCAGTGTGAACGTTGTCTCCGTCTGTGCACTATGAGGAAAGTATTAGTGCAGTGGAAAGATACAACCCAAGAAGATGTCACTTGGGAGCCAACTACCATTCTGCAACAATTTCCTCATCTCAAGCCTTGAGGACAAGGGTTTTTTTCAAGGGGGAGGGAATGTTAGGGACCTAACGTCCCTAACCCCTCAGGTAAGTATAACAATATATTTTCGATGTAATAAAGGTCGTCGTTAGCCTATAAGGCCTATTTATTAAATGAGAAAAAGTCAATGTAAGAAGACCTAATAAATGCTTCTGCTTCTAGCAAGATCATTTGCTAGAAGGTTCTTTAGAAGATAAAATTAGTATAAATAAGAGCAAGAGGCATGATAAGTATTTTCCTTGAGAATTATTGTAACATAGCTCTTCTCTGTTGGAGGTTTCCCCCTCGAAGACACAACTGAAGATTGTTTCCTATCAATAAAGGTATAATTTTGGTGTTGCAGTTCCATATAATTTGTTGTTCCGTTGTTATCCTTGCAGTATTTCCATCTTATGTTGCCATTTTGGTGTTATTATCTGCATTATTTTTCTTTTTTGATAATATAATAGATATGGGATCTTATAGTTGGTGCCTACATCTTGCAGAGTTGGTGCTTTGTTGAGGAGATAGTTGTCTCCAATAGGTTGGTGCCAACAATATTTGTAACAGTAGGTTGGTGCCTATAGACATTTATAAAGATAAGTTTATGGTTTTCTCCCAATTGGATTTCCATGTTAAACTCCATGCATTATTATTTCAGTTTATATGTGATTATTGTTTCTCATATAATGAATGATTGATGATTGGTTTAATAAAGTAAAAAGTATCGTATATTGATTCACCCCCACTCTCAATATAAACGTAAGTTCATAATATTTTTATAGAAAAATATCATACCATTGTTATAAGAACTCAAATTTCACATAGTTATTCACAATTTCTATAAATAAAAGTTGTTATAAACCTAATTCAATTTCCTACATTTCATCTTTTTACACCATATTCAAATTCATTGTAAAAGTACCTTGAATAATCCCTTCAATTTAACAAATTGTTGTTTTTCTATGTTTGTATTGCCATTAATGCATCATGAGAGATCATCATTAGCTTGCACTCACCTAGTCCTATAATATTCAAACACTCTAGCCCTGTAATAAAAAATTCTAATTAATTGGCCTTAAGCACTTGCAATGGAAGATATAATGGTGTTCATGGAACTAGATAGTGAAAATCTTGAGAGATCTCTTGTATTTAGTAATTTTTGAACAAGAGTTCTAAGAGACCTCATTCTTGCATCAATTTCCATGTTTATGTTTGTCGATTGTGGGTTGGGGTTTAGTGTACCTTCCCATGGTGACGTCAGGTTTGGGTTTTCTCAAGGCTCCATGTTAATTAAGTTTGTTGCAAATTAATAATGAAAAATAAAATTTATGTTTATGTTTTAAAAATTTAAACAAATTATGAAATTATAAAAAAATGAAATTCTATCAAAATGCATGGAATCAACTAGAGACCATGTGAGCAGAGTGAGGGATTCTTCTCCATTTTTTCTCAATTTCCCTTCAATCTGTGTGGCATAGTCAATCTATTGGTGAAATAGATTGGTTGTGGCCCCTTTTAGAAACATGAATAAAGGAACACATGTATTCCTAGAGCACATGCACATTCTTAGAAACATTTTCACATTCTTAAGAGCGTGTACAAAAGATGCACATTCTCAGAAATGTTTGTACGTTCTCAAGAGAATGTACATGCTCCTAAGAACATGTGTGTGTTCTTTCAAAGGAGCCGACTTAGCATCCTTAGTAACAGTTTGGGGATTGACAAACCTATCAAATCAAGAATATGTGCATGCTCATGCTCACCCCATTGCCACATTTTTGTTCATCAACTTCTCTTTCACACCCTTATGACAATACAAATTTTTGTTGTGATATATTTCATTTCAAAGGACATCTACAAGCTTCTTTTCCCAATGCTTTTGCTCATACTCTTAGGAAAAAATGGACAAAAAAAAATCAAAAGGTTGGAGGTTCCCAAAAAATGATGATGATCAAAGTGAGAATCACCAATAGAATTTATCAATAAGAAAAACACATGGATACCAATCTTTCATATTTAAAGAAGTTATTTGTTCCTAAGCCTTTTAAGTGGAATAAAGAGACTTCATGAAATTTGTTTGTTTGATTCAAATAAAGACTTAGTTCCCTCTATGAATCTTGATATAAAACTTCAAACTTATAGTTGGTGAGTGTGTATCCCTCTTTATATGTGTATCTGCACTTGTTTTTTTATTATTATGTTATTTATCAGTCGAAGAATGAATGGTTAAATCTTATTATGATAGAATGCATGCATAGTTTAATGAAGGAATGAATATTAGAGTAGATGAATGGTTAATAATATTGTTGCATGAGGTAAAGGAATATAATACAGTCCCAATCCCTTCCTTGACTGCAAACACCTGAGTATTGTAATCCCCCATAAATCTATCTTGGGTGAGACTACGATGTGCACTCTATGCGTAGCATTGCCTTCTGGTTTACTAGGAGGGTCGATAGTTTGAGGGTTTTGTTGGAAACCTTTGAGATTAAAACCTAGGTCAGCCCAAGCATCCAACAACCTCAAGGGATGACTTTGTGAGAAACACAACTAGAATTTCTCATGGGTTTTCTAACATATACTACTATTCATTTTATCCTCTACTTGATTACAATATTGAATGTTATAAGTGCAATAACTATGGGCACATAACACATTACTGTAGAAGAAACACAATAGGACCTCCTAAAAAAAATAGGGAAGAATATGTTCTTTCCAAACATAAAGATGAATACTCAAAGGTTTGAAAAAGGAAGAAAAATAAATAAGGAGGGAGAGATGAAACTAGTTGTTATGAGAAAGGATGTGATAAGCTAGATTAAGATGGAAGAGGATTCATTATTTCAATAATCACTCAAAACATGTACACACCATTTCTAGAAAAAGTAAGAATGGGAAATTTCCTTGTGCAAATGGAAATTCAAGTTTACAATACTCTTCTGGACAAGAGATTTCATCTGATTGGTCCTTGTAAGAAAGGAATGTGGAGGAAGAAATAAATTCGAATAAATTCAATACCAAAGCTTCACCCCATTCATAAGATCAATGTCATGAATTTGGAGTGGAAGGTTTGATCAATAAAAGCAATCAAATAGAAGTATCAGTGTTGGATAATTGTAATAGAGACATCCTAGATAATGAGAAATTGGATATATACTTTTAAATTGCACATTGGAGTGCTTGAAGGGAAACACAAGCTCAAGGGAAGTATCCCTTTTCCATTGGTGTCAAAGGGAGAGAAGTTACAAACAAAGGAATATTTGCACACACTAGGAAATTTGCAGATAGGGGGAGTATCTAAATTGACTAATGGTTTTCATCAATGGAAAAGGGGGAGATTGTTGACAATATTATTTTCATTGATGTCAAAAATAGGGAGAGACTAAAATGTCCAAGATAAATATTGCAACATGGATATTGTTGGAAACATTATTTTTGTATTATTGATGCTCAGTTTGGATACCCTATTTTGAAGGAATTGTTACCGTAGATATCTAGCTCAAATGGGAGCATAGGTTATATTTTTTGAAATATTATTTCGATACCTTTCCAATAGTATATGTAATTTTATCTAACTCCTTAGGAATGAAAAGACATGAATTTTCTCATTTGACAAACCAACCATAAAATATAGGTCAGATCAACCAATATTTAGAGGTCATCCTTGAAAGTGGGGACATAAATACTATAAATACAAGATATAGGTGCACATTTGAAGAGAATCCAAGTAAGAGATCAATTTATAGGTGCACAGAAGTGATAAGAGGTGCACTAAAGGAGATGGGGTGTCTTCTAGGGATATAAAGGTGTGCATGATAATTCTAAGGGGTTTTCTTCAGGTTTTCTTGTTCTTAAGGTGCATTATGAAGGACTGTAGGTCTGTGATGTTGCAAAGTGTATTGTTTTGAGGTTGTGATTCTACAGTCCGGGATCATATTGTGGGAATGATGCTATGAGGCTTGCTAGGGCATGAAGGCTAAATGTGACTAGGGTTTGAAGCTATGTATGAAATATGAAGCATGTAGGTGAAGTCTAAAGTACTATGTGTATGAAGATATTGGATTTGTTTCTACACATATCTTATTGATTTGGAGCTCAGGTGAGGGGATTGATGTCTGCAATAGGTTGGTTCTTGCAAATATTGTTACAGTAGGTTGGTGTGGACATGTGTTGCTGAGTTAGTGCTCGGTTGAGAAGATTGGTGTGTCCAATAAGTTGGTGTTAGGGACTTAACCTCCCTAACCCCTCATGTAGGTAGAATAATATATTTTCCATGTAATAAATGCCAATGTTAGTCTATAAGGCCTATTTAATAGATGAGAACAATTCAATGTAAGAATACCTAATAGAAGCTTGCACTTCTAGAAATAACTTCTAGTACTAGAAGGTTCTTTAGAAGATAGAATTAGTATAAATAAGAGAAAGAGACATGAGAAGTCTTTGTATTGAGAATTATTGTAGTAGATATCTTCTCTGTTGTAGGTTTTCCCCTTGAAGAGGCAAGTGAACATTTTTTTCTATCAATAAAGGTATAATTTTTGTGTTGTGGTTCCATATAATTTGTTGTTCTTTTGTTATCTCTGCAGTATTTCCATCTTATGTTTCCATTTGATTGTTATTCTTTGCATTATTTCTCTTTTCTACTAATATAATAGATCTTGTACCTTACAAGTGGTATTAGATCACTTTCCTTGGTAGAAAATTGTGGGTTCCTTTTTTTTACATGGTAGACACGTATTCTGGCGTATTAAAGCTACAAAGATTTGTCATTCAACACATAAATCCATGTTCAGGGAAGCAAGCACAAAGGAAATACAATTGTTACTTAAGCACACATTGTTGTCCACTCTTGTAACCCTTGTTGGTAACCCTTTGAGTGGTAGCGCATCAGACAACACATATACACAGACTGGCCTAGATATCATGAATCGATCTGGAGATAAGCCGATCGGCCACCTGAATGCTATAGTTCCACTGAGAAAAACACTCAGGAAGATACTTTCTAGTACCTAGGTAGTCGGGTAGTATAGCTAAGGGTACGATTTAGCCTCCATAGTTGGTGCCCTGAAAGATTGGGATGAGTTCTACTATTGGACCATATATGTATATCAGAGAGATATAACACAGGGAAAACCATTGTATGTAGAAACCCTAAATATACTAACCCTTGGGAAAGAAACAGATACAAAATAGACAAGATCCATTGCCATTCAACTTCACCTCCTTCATTCTGGTTGCAGAATTACTACTTTGTTCCTATTAAGAATTTGGGCCTTTCAACACCGCAGTATTATTTAGATCGGAGTATAACTCCATAGGATTTAAAAAAAGAAGAGTATAGTGGTCCCATCGACACCCTAATTCGGTACCTATTCCATTGGATTCCCCTTTTCTCCCTGATCATAGTGGTACCTTTCATTTTTAAGCCTATTTTTTTTAGTGGACCCGACCCCTTCCCAACATCCCTATTTTCCACCTCTCCTATTATATTCCCCCTTTTTCCCCGATCATAGTGGTACCTATCACTTATAAGTCCTTTTATGTGGTCCCACCCACCCATTTCCCCTTACCAGTATTCCCCATATCCAAATGACCAACACTCACAACCAATACCTGCAAGTTTCCATCAATCACACGAAGGATTCCCTCCAACAAGTTACATTCAATATTAGCTCTACCAATTCTCACATTGAAAAATTCGAGATCCAAGTCCAACAAAAATTTGACGCCATGGATGCCAAATGCATAAACCAATTTAACAACCTTCAATATGTTGTCAACAGGTTGTTGAACCAAACCTAGGGTCCTTCCTCCTCGGACCAACCAGATGGTGTTGAGTCCTCTCTTTCTCTAAATTTTCAATCAAACTCCTTTCATCATGACCCTTGTCCTCCCCGAGTTGAGGTCAATAAATTTGATGGATATTATCCCATTGGTTGGGTCACTCAAATGGAGAATTATTTTTCTCTGCATGGCATTACTGATGATTTGGAAAAACTTCACTATGTTGTTCTCTATTTGGATCATGAATGTTGGAAATGGTGGCAATGGTGTAAAAATGCACATCAGGGGTATATTGCATGGACCCAGTTTGTTTCTGAGCTCTATCAATTCTTTGAAAATCACACCCACTATCTAGGTCATTTGACCAATTTGAAATAGTAAGGCACAATGGAAGACTTTATAAATGCTTTTGAGTATTTGGCCTTTCGAATCGAGGGCATGACAAATGTGATTTTCTAGGAATTATTTATTAGTGGCCTAAAGGATGAAATTCAAACCCAGGTTCTGATGGCTCTCCGTCAAACTTGGTTGGAAGATAATAAACATGCCAAAGAGGCCCAACAAGTTATTTTTTCCCAAAACAAAAACCCATGTTTTGTTCCTCTCCCTCGACCCACAAATCCTACTGCCCCTCCCACTCCCCTCAAGGTCCATAAATTAACTATGGCTGAAATGGTTGAGTGCCAACTCAAGGGTCTTTTCTATAATTGTGATGAAAAATATTTTCTCGGACACAAGTTTAAGGAACGAAAATGTTTTATGGCCATTTCATAAGATGTTGCTGAAGAAGAGGCTGCAGGTCCCCTTGTTGAAGAGTCATCCCTTACCGATGCTACCCAGGAGCCCACTAATCCACCTAAAGTTGAACCACTAATTTCATTTCATTCCCTCACTGGATTCTATGCTCCACAAGCCCTCAAGCTCATTGGATATATTAAGCATCGGAAAGTCATCATCCTTGTTGACAATGGAAACACCCATAATTTTATTCACCTTCACATTGCCTAGGAAATCAATTGCTATATTCGTTTCATCAACAATTTTCAAATCATGATATCCAATGGCGGGTCCATGAAATGTGGTGGGCATTGTGAAAATGTGTGTCTTCAAGTTGGACAATACCACCTAAAATATCATATGTTTGATATTGACATGGGCGGTTATAACAATGTGTCAGGTGTTGAATGGTTACACACATTAGGCCCCATTCTCATGGATTTTAAGGAATTAATCATGAAATTCAAATAGGAGGGACACAAATATCAATTCCAAGGACTCACAGATGGTTCTCTTGAGCTCATCAGTTCCCATCACATGGAAAAAATACTCAAGAAAGGTCACTCTAGTATTATTTCCCAAATCCATTCCATTCAAGCAGTTGAACTACCCTCTATGCATCCTTACATCCAAGCTATCCTCTCCATACATCAAGCTATTTTTTCCACTCCTCAGGGACTTTTTCCTTCTCGTGGTGTTCATGATCATTCCATTCATCTTCTTCCTGGAAATCTTCCTCCCAATTTTCTCCCTTATCATCATCTCTTTGCCCAAAAGATTGAAATTGAGAAAATAGTGTAGGAGTTTCTCCAAACGGGTGTTATCTTCCCTAGTACCATCCCTTATTCTTCTCATATGGTCATCATACTCAATAAAAAAGGTACTTGGCGCATGAGTCTTGACCTTCGTGCCCTCAATAAACTCGCCATCAAAGACAATTTTCCCATTCCTTTTATTGATGATCTCTTGGATGAAATGAGAGGTGCTCAGTACTTTACTAAACTTGCTCTTGATTCTGGATACCACCAGATATGTATGAAAGAAGCAGACGTCCCCAAGAATTCCTTTATAACTCATGAGAGTCACTATGAGTTCTTGGTCATTCCCTTTGGCATGTGTAATGCCCCCTCAATCTTCCAAAGAGTTATGAATAATGTCTTTTGTCCTTTTCTCCATCATTGTTTCTTAGTTTTCTTTGATGATGTTCTCATCTATAGTAAAACTTGGTCGTCATATCTTTCCCATGTGGATCAAGTTCTCCATCTACTCTCTTAGCACCAACCTTTTCTAAAACAATATAAATGTTTCTTTGGTGCCTCAGAAGTGGATTACCTAGGTCATATTGTGGGAAAGGACGGTATACGGGTGGAACCTAAGAAAATTGAAGCTATGCAGGATTTTCCTCGCCTTAAAAATATTAAGAGGTTTGGTGGATTTTTGGGTTTAACAGGTTACTATCATAAGTTTTTTAAGAATTAAGGAAAAATTGCATCCCCTCTCATGAATCCCTTTAAAAATGATTCCTTCACTTGGACTCCAGTTGCTGACCAATCCTTCCATGCCTTGAAAGAAGCTATGTGCACGACTCTAGTCCTAGCCCTTCCTGACTTCACCCAGAATCTTGTCTTGGAATGTGATGCTTCTGGAAAAGGAATTGGGGTAGTCCTCATGCAAGATGGTAGGCCATTTGATTTCACCAACAAACAAATTTCAGACTGACATTTGGGCCAATCCATCTACGAAAAAAAAATGTTAGCTATTCTTCATTCCGTGGATCTTTGGCATCCTTATTTATTGGGGAAATGATTCCAGATTAAAATTGCTCACCAGAGCCTCAAGTATTTTGACAATGATTATGAGATCATTTATAGGAAGGGAAAAGAAAATGTGGTCATTGATGCTCATTGTAGAAAATATGAAGAAGAAGGGTCCATCTTTTCCTTATCTTTTGTTGTACCTTCTTCGCTCCAAGCTACTAACCAAGAATGGTTGCAAGATCCCAAAATCTCTCCCTTGATCCAACAATTGAAAGAAAATTATCAAGCCTGTCCAAGGTACTCTTGGAATAATAATGAGCTTCACTGCAAATTCCATCTATATTTAAGCATATAGTCACAACTTAAATCTACGGTGCTTTCATAGCTTCATGCTTCACCTATTGTTGGGCATTCAGGGTTTACCAAAACCTATGAAAGGGGCAAATGTTCTCTTTTTTAGGATGGTATGAAACATGATGTCCACAACTTTGTGGATGAATGTGATGTCTGTCAATGCAACAAGGGAGAAAAATTTAAATCCCCCAACACACTCCAACCCATTCTATTTGGAATGATATTGCTATGGATTTTATTGTGGGCCTACCTAAATCTAGAAACAAAACAATTATCCTGGTGGTGGTTGCTCTTCTTTCCAAATATGCTCATTTTTGTGCTCTGCAACATCCCTTCACCACCTCCACAGTGGCCCAAGTTTTCATGGATAATATCTTCAAACTTCATGGCATGCCACATTCTATTATCTTTGACACGGATCCCACATTCACGAGCAATTTTTGGAGAGAATTGTTCATGCTACAGGGCACCCAATTACATCTTAGCACCTCTTATCATCCCCATACTGATGGACAAAATGAAATTGTCAACAAGTGTTTGGAAACCCTTTTAAGGTGTTTTGCATCAGATCACCAACATTAGTGGGCTTAGTGGTTACCACTAGATAAATGGTGGTACAACACATCTTACCATATAGGCACTTACATGACTCCTTTTGAAGCAGTATATGGAAAAAATCCACCATCAGTTCTCTCATATATGATAGGTGTCTGTAAGGTTAAGTAGGTAGACTAAAATATTACTATATGTGAGGCCATTCTTCGTACCCTGAAAGACAATTTGGTGCTGGCTCAAAATTGCATGAAGGAGGAAGCAGATCAAGGTATTTTTGAACATCAATTTGTTGAAGGGGATCATGTGTTTCTTAATTTGCAACGTTATAAGTAGACCTCCCTGAAAGTTGAACATTCTCAGAAGCTTTCTCCCAAATTTTATGTTCCTTATACAATTCTCAAGCATGTAGGGACTGTCGTTTACCAGTTAGCTCTACCTAGTGATTCTAAGCTCCATCCATTTTTTCATGTCTCATGTTTAAAGAAAGTGATTTCAACTAAGTGCAAAACTCAAACCCATCTACCAGAGTTGGAAGAAGAAGGTTCCATTTGGCTACAACCTCAAGAAGTCTTGGACCAGTGTGAACGTTGTCTCCGTCTGTTCACTATGAGGAAAGTATTAGTGCAGTGGAAAGATACAACCCAAGAAGATGTCACTTGGGAGCCAACTACCATTCTGCAATAATTTCCTCATCTCAAGCCTTGAGGACAAGGGTTTTTTTCAAGGGGGAGGGAATGTTAGGGACCTAACGTCCCTAACACCTCAGGTAAGTATAACAATATATTTTCGATGTAATAAAGGCCGTTGTTAGCCTATAAGGCCTATTTATTAAATGAGAAAAATTCAATGTAAGAAGACCTAATAAATGCTTCTTCTTCTAGAAAGATCATCTGCTAGAAGGTTCTTTAGAAGATAAAATTAGTATAAATAAGAGCAAGAGGCATGAGAAGTCTTTGTCTTGAGAATTATTTTAACAGAGCTCTTCTCTGTTGGAGGTTGCCCCCTCGAAGACACAAGTGAACATTGTTTCCTATCAATAAAGGTATAATTGTGGTGTTGCGGTTCCATATAATTTGTTGTTATGTTGTTATCCTTGGAGTATTTCCGTCTTATGTTGCCATTTTGGTGTTATTATCTGCATTATTTCTCTTTTTTGCTAATATAATAGATATGGTATCTTATAGTTGGTGCCTACATCTTGCAGAGTTGGTACTTTGTTGAGGATATTGTTGTCTCCAATAGGTCGGTGCCAACAATATTTGTAACAATAGGTTGGTGCCTATAGACATTTATAAAGATAAGTTTATGGTTTTCTCCTGATTGGGTTTCCATGTTAAAATCTATGCATTATTATTTGAGTTTATATGTGATTATTGTTTCTCATATAATGAATGATTGATGAATGGTTTAATAAAGTAAAAAGTATCTTATACTGATTCATCGCCACTCTCAATATAAACGTAAGTTCATAATATTTTTATAGAAAAATAACATACCATTGTTATAAGAACTCAAATTTCACATAGTTATTCAGAATTTCTATAAATAAAAGTTGTTATAAACCTAATTCAATTTCCTACATTTCATCTTTTTACACCATATTCAAATTCATTGTAAAAGTACCTTGAATAATCCCTTCAATTTAACAAATTGTTGTTTTTCTATGTTTGTATTGCCATTAATGCGTCATGAGAGATCATCATTAGCTTGCACTCACCCAGTCTTATAATATTCAAACACTCTAGCCCTGTAATCAGAAATTCTAATTAATTGGCCTTAGGCACTTGCAATGGAAAATATAATGGTGTTCAAGGACCTAGATAGTGAAAATTATGAGAGATCTCTTGTATTTAGTAATTTTTGAACAAGAGTTCTAAGAGACCTCATTCTTGCATCAATTTCCATGTTTATGTTTGTCGATTGTGGGTTGGGGTTTAGTGTACCTTCCCGTGGTGATGTCAGGTTTTGGTTTTCTCCAGGCTCCATGTTAATTAAGTTTGCTGCAAATTAATAATGAAAAATAAAATTTATGTTTATGTTTTAAAAATTTAAACAAATTATGAAATTATAAAAAAATGAAATTCTATCAAAATGCATGGAATCAACTATAGACCATGTGAGCAGAGTGAGGGATTCTTCTCCATTTTTTCTCAATTTCCTTTGAAAATGTGTGGCACAGTCAATCTATTGGTGAAATAGACTGGGCGTGGCCCCTTTTAGAAACATGAATAAAGGAACACATGTATTCCCAGAGCACATGCACATTCTTAGAAATGTTTGTACGTTCTCAAGAGCATGTACACGCTCCTAAGAACATGTGTGTGTTCTTTCAAAGGAGCTGACTTAGCATCCTTAGTAACAGTTTGGGGATTGACAAGGCCGACAAATCAAGAACATGTGCATGCTCATACTCACCCCATTGACACTTTTTTGTTCATCAACTTCTCTTTGACACCCTTATGACAATAAAAAAATTTGTTGTGATATATTGCATTTCAAAGGACATCTACAAGCTTGTTATCCCCATGCTTGTGCTCATCCTCTTAGGAAAAAATGGACAAAAAAAAATTAAAAGGTTGGAGGTTTCCAGAAAATGATGATGATCAAAGTGAGAATCACAAATAGAATGTATCAATAAGAAAAAGACATGGATACCAAGCTTTCATCTTTAAAGAAGTTAGTTGTTCCTAATCCTTTTAAGTGGAATAAAGAGACTTCATGAAATTTGTTTGTTTGATTCAAATAAAGACTTAGTTCCCTCTATGAATCTTGATATAACACTTCAAACTTATAGTTGGTGAGTGTGTATCCCTCTTTATATGTGTATCTGCACTTGTTTTTTTATTGTGTTAAAAACACTTAAAGATTGTGATTTCCCCTTTTAATAAAGAAATTGTATTTTTTCTTAAAAAAATACTAATAATATGTAAATATTAAATTGAATATTTTATTATTAATATGAAAAAAATATAATATATTTTATTAAAAAAATATTAATTCTATTATTTAGAATATACTTTATTCATTCGTAAATACAATTTAAACAACAACAAAAAATAGCAATTGTATCCGGATTTATATGCCTAGCCAAAAATAGAAAATTTAGCCAACACACATATATATATACTATTTAAAAAAAAATATTTAATTTTAACTATATTCAATCCAATTTTAATATATATAAATGACTATTCACTTTTCTTTTTTGACTGAAAACATATTTGTGGAGAACATGAAGGTCCACAAATAATGTGGACAACATGGAATGTTGATAAAGAAAGGTTGAAAAACCTATTTAGAGTATAAATAACTCATAATTAAAGAAAGCAAGAAAATAATGTGGAGTTAAATAAACAAAGAAAATAAAGTGGAGGAAAAGTGATATGCAAGTGTGTGGAGGACGTGGAGATAGGATATTTTATATATATGTGTGTGTGTGTGTGTGGG
>ML790954.1:188915-211255 GCA_009831015.1 Picea engelmannii
CAAGGCATGGTTGAAAAAAATAGCTCATCTTCCATTATAAAGATGTTGCTTAACTTCTATATACAAATATTCCTATGTAGGATAAATGTACCAATACAGAGTTCCCCTTCACTTTTGATTGTTGTCGAGGATTCAAGAAAATGATCCTCTGTAATTCTAAATAATAAAGAAATTATATATTCACTATCAAGGGTGGCAGTAACTACTAGAAACCATAATTTCAGTGATAGTTGCTAACTAACACTGAAGAAATGAAAACAATCTTGTCAGTTAGAAGCGAGAATGTGGTAGATGAATGCAGAGTTAACACTGGTTAGTTTTGAAATGGTTAAGTGATTGGGTGAGTCACACTTTATTGGGATGGAAGTCTAAAGGAAAACACAAAAGTTCCTCAATGGAACCGATTACAGAAATACAAATCGATGATAGTTTGCAGAGAAATGGAGGAATTGAAGTTTTCGTTGACTGTGGAGGGAAGCCTTGCAATCCAAACAAGTCTGGAGGCAACAAGGATGATGCTTTTCTCCTTGGTATGCATGAAATTAGCTTCTTCCCTACTTAATCAAATACTTTAATTTCTCTTCGAATGAATGGGATATGATGAATTTGTTTCAAAGTAATGGCGTTTTGAACATGACTAATTGGTATTTGTAGTTGTCAATTAACTGGTGTAAGGCCTTGGGAGCTTAGCTCAGGTGTGTGCACTTCCACCATAGTTTTAATTGGGTATGTGAGACTATATAGTGGGGACTTAGGGTTCCTTGAGCATATGAGGTGCCAAGGGATGACTCCACTTAAGGTGCCTTGTGAAGCAATTCAAATGGAGAAAGGTTTGATGAAGAGTTGTGGGAAAGACTTGGGCACTCCATCGACAAAGGAAAATTGGCTAAGACATAGGGGGTACAATTAGGAGAATCAACCCGACTCACCTAAGGGGCTTGCATACCCAAGAGGATGAGTTAGTGCAACAGATGGGGCACACCGACATGAGGGGCGCACCAAGGTTGGGTGCACTAGTCCCAAGGGGCATGACAATTGATGAGCACATGGGTTTGTTTGGTGACCGGGTCGCCGAAGGGGTGTGACAATTAGTTTGGACATGGGTTCACTGTAATACCCCAAGGACGAGTCCTAGTTATATCTATGTATTGTAAACATGTTTTGTAGACTGGTGAGTTGAGCAATTGTAAGATGGTAAGATTATGCGCAAGTAGGCCGAAGAGCCTAGGTGTCAAAGGCCAGGAGCCTATTTTGTATATGTAATTATGAAAAAACATTAATAAAATATAAACATCATTGCATGTAGACCGAACACGAAGAAAGAGTGATGGGGGAATAAGCTTCCACAAGGTTGGGTAAGGGAGGAGGCTAAGTGTTTGGGCCTAGGGGCTAAGCTAGGGGGCTTACCTCTAAAGGGGATAATAATTTATTATTATTTTCTAAAGGCTAAGGTGGACAATTGATGAGTGTTGTCCGAAGTTCCTGGGAAAGGGAAACGTATGAAAAATGGTGTGCATGAAGCTCCAGGAAGACAGGTGTCGACCTGGGTGCATGCAGTTAAAGATGAAGAAGTCAACCATGTTGGGGGTTCTCTCTGGCATTCTTCCATCCTCCACCTGAGTTTGTTGGGATGCTCGTTTGAACCCATTTTTCCTCTGTGTCTAACCTCTGCATAACGACGCACCTTTGAAAACCCAGATCCATGAAGCCAACCTGTGTGATTCCATGAACCCAACCTATCTTATTTTGCAGAGCCGAGTCCGTCCCTGAAACCCGTGGGAAAACCGACGGACTGATCCGTGTCTCTGAGGAAGTCCGAGTATCCTGTATTTGTCTGAGCCATGTGGTGTTGTAACTGGGGGTTGTTGTGGCCACGCAGTTCTTGGACTGAGTGTGGCTTGTTGCCTTCTATTTTCCTAAGTTGTTTTGACCAGTTACCGTTTCTGTCACCCATACCTTACTGGAACTGAGTCGAAAGTGGCTGAAGAAGCGAGTTGTCAGACCCGTGGTAGAAGAGGTAGGTTTTCAGGCATGTGAGCAGCTCTCTCCAAGTGAGAGAGTTTGCTGAGAAGTAGTTTTCTCCCAGAGAGATTCCAACACCAACTACAAAGATCTGAGGATTCCTGATCCGAACTGTTGCCAAGACCCTGAGAGGGAGGTGAAGCAGCTGATGGACTATATGACAATGAAGGTATATACTCCCGGGTGGAGCATTCATGTGGGGAATGAGATTCCATGAGTAGTGGGAGTAAGAAGGCTCCTGTAGAAAATTCTTCCAGTTGCACTGTGTAGTTTCCTATAACCTCAGCCTAGTCTAGGATTCACTTGACCTGGGTGGAGCTTAGTCCCATCTCGGGGGTCACCCATTGCTGAAGCATGAGGAGCAGCGTGGTCTATGGTTGGGAGGTTCGTGGAAGGTCTGCACATAGTTGGTGGTATTCTAATAAAAGATAAGTACTACTTTTATGTTCATTTACATGATGCATAATGGTACATATTTTGTAATTGAGGAGTATTTCCTGTGTATGTTTTATGTGCTTCATGTGTAAGCTTACTTTTATTTCCACATTATTATGTTATATATATGTAGAATAGTCATTCTATGTTTATATAGATGTGTATGTTTTTCCACAAGTATCTCTGTGTGGCATAGCCTAGTAGTTTAAGGCTGGAGCTGTCATAGATCAGAGCAGTAAAAGACAACTTTAAGGTTGTGTTGGTAGCATTACTCGACCTGTGATGGTCGAGGATGTTACAAATTAGTATCATAGCATGTTAGTTGAAGACAAGGTGTTTCCGTAGAGTTTCTCGATAGTGGTGTGGATGGCTGGGGACATTACAAATTGGTATCAGAGCATGGTTTCAACACTGAGCCTATATGGGCCATGTTAGTGGAAATTGAAGAAAGAGTTTTAGAAGGAGTTGTTTTTGAAATGGAAAAAAATCAAGTTCTGACCCATGGTTTCAACACTGAGCCTGGATGGGCGGGATAATTGGTCATTGGACTCAAGGTTTCAAGAGGAAATTATGTTAGAGGAACCAATTTTGGACCTCAGAGACATCCCTGAGTGCCAAGAGGATTACCTTGGTCATGTTAAGAAGATCAGGAGGAGTAACGGTATCGTAAAACTGCGACAGAAGTGGTGTTGGACCGCAGAGTAATGGGAACCGTAGGATCTGTTCGAAAGAAAAGGGAAAACCCTTACAATCGTCAGATATGGAGAGTGTGAAGAAGACCCTTCTAAATGTTGAATTTAGGAGAATGAGCACATAGCTCTTAAGTCTTTCAGAGCTTTCAAAGTTCAGGAAGAGTAGCGAGGTTGAAGTATCGAAAGGGAAGGTCCCTTTGTTTGGAAGGAGAACGGACGAAAATCTATTCAGAAAGAACCACAGTCTCTTATGACCATTGGATACGGGAAAGAGTGTGGGAGTTAACCCATGGAGCCATTCAGACTTCAAAATTTTGGGGAATTGAATGAGTTCGTCATAAGGGAGGTAAAATCCCCAAAGTTTCGAAGTCCCAAAGTCTCGAAGTTAACTCTGAGCCTTAGATCTGAGGATGCCCGGGAAACACCCTGACAGTCAGATCTAGGAAGTAGACGATAGTCAAGTTACTTGAACTACTGATGACTTAAGAACCATTGTGAGATGGATGGTTGTGAGCCCCTTAGGAAATCCACAGAGTAACGAAGTCCTTCGGTATCGTCATTTTGAGAGAATCGAAAAGCTCAAAAGAAATAATGTTTTCAAGAGAAAAGGCGAGACCCAAGATAGTCGGGCTTGTAGGAGGAACGAAGGATGAGGTATTTGAACATATAAAAAACTCTTCCAAGTCAAAAGAAGTTAAAATATCAAGAGGAGGAGCGACAACAACTGTCATATCGATTATGGGAAGAATCCTGGACCGTTATATCAGCGTCTGGGGAAGCAGAGGAGAAGCACTGAGAAAGAACAAATCCTAACCGTCGGATCTGAGAGAAAGTGGACAATAGTATTTCTATCTAAGGTAAGGTGCATGAGTGTTAACCTTTGTGTGCACTGGAGGGTTGACTGGCCAAAGTCACGAAGTCCTAAAGCGAGTTGGGGACCATTCATCGCCAAGAGGGATAGGTGGCACAATATCCAAAACCCTTGAGCGAGAGCTTGTGGTCAAGGAGAGTTTGAAATCACCGAACTAGGTCCTGTTCGTTGATCGCCAGGAAGGGTACGTGTCAATAGATCATATTTTTTTGGAAAAAAAACTTCAAGAGTTTCAGTTGAGATTTGAAACTCTTGAAGCCTAGAGAGCCAGAGACCCGAAGTGAATCTGGACCGTAGATCCATAAGGGTGCATGACGACAGATCGTGGAATCTGGGTGGAAGCACTACGAGAGAACGCAAAGGAGAAGAGTTTGAAAGCACCGAAGTTATGAAGCAGGATCTAGATCATTGATCAGGGAGGAGGTCAAAGGACCGTTGATCTGGTCTTGGTCGGAAAGAGATGAAGTCTCAAAGAGAATCAAGGTCATTGATTTGGAGAGGATGTGTGGAAGAAGATTTGTCACTCTAGGGAAATTCACTCTGGAGCTTTGTGTGTGTGGAGACATGAGAACTTCCAAATTCCAGAGAGCCAATATTCATCAGAACCATCCAGCTCATCATGACATTAAGACGTGACTGTTGATTTTGATAAGTGATCAAGCACTTCTTAGCTTATCACTTGGTCACCACCTATGGTCGTATGGAATAAATAAACAAAGGGAAAAGAAGAGGAAACTCTCAAATCAATAAGCTCATGGTTTTGCGCATATGGTCATATGTAAATGGTTTGAAGGAAGTGCCTCATAAATATTTAATTCGTCAGAGAGTTAACACTAGAATAATACAGAGAATTGATAAAGGATCAAAATATGATCTATTTGTGAACTGAGAACACAACAAAATCATGAGCATGAAATAATGAGTCGATCCATATCTGTGATCAACTCATGAATACAAAATATCTGACACACAACCATGATTAAAAAGAGTTAATTCATACAAAAAAAAGGAAAAATGATATTAATTAAAAAATAATATTATCGCTTACATGAAAAGGTACTTGTAAATTTAATTGACAATTTTTGTATGATATGTATAGTTCTAACAAGATGGTTGCTTGTAGGTTTATCATGATTAGAGGTATAACTAGATCAATTCAAGAATAGGATCAGATGTTAGGGTCATGGAGGCATGACTTTGCTTACAAAATTTGGATGAGGTAGTACAAAAGAAATAATCCTCACATGGGACATGAATCTAGCAGGTGAATAATGTCATTAACGGGCATAGAAAGGAAAAATAAGGCTCCATAGCCTTGAAGGTAGAGATGTGTAGACAGTTGCAAGATTGATGTGGAATGAAACAAAGAGCTTAAGATGTGATGTGTGAATAATCTCTATGTGTCAAGCATAGGAGTTCCAGGGAATGATTTCTTAGATATAACTTATCTACTGTCTAAAAGCTTAAATCAGAGTTCACAGTGGAAGAAAGATGCCAATGCAGAGGAATTGGAATGCTCTCTCACTTAAAATGTGGCACTGAATGAAAATGGATTTCCATTGGGGAATGGTACTAAGTGGGAAAGAATGGAAAGGTGGAACGTGGCTGGAAAAGTGTTCAGACCCAGGGAACCATAGTGTAGATGAGAAGAATGGGAGCACACAAGGCATCAAGTATCTAAAGGAATTCAAGGACAACCAACTACAATAGAAATAGATAAATAAATAAGTGAATTGAAATAGAAATGCAGTAGGGTTCATGAAGCATACAATGAAGTTAAATTGCATATGCATTAGTAGGCATGCTGACAGTAAATGCTTGGTGCATATGGATGTTTAATTTTGCATATGTACATGTTTGGATATGCATATAACATCCTGGTGAACTTAGAATAGTCTATTATTATGAAATAATGTTTTTGTATGACTAAAGGATGGATTATGTATTCAGGAAAAATGATACAACAGAGTTAAATATGTGGATGTTGTTGTTGCTTATATTTTCCATCGAGGTGAAGACCCATGGGGATGGAAGGAATGGTGATCAAAATGATGAAGGGAGAAGTCTGTGATCTTCTACAAATATCAGTTGGTCAGAAAACAAAAAGTAGGTTGGTAACAACTAGGAAGGTATGCATTTAGTTTCTATTGATGTATACACGTTGAAGGGGATCGAGGTAAGGGTTCCCTCAGTTAATTTTCAATATTTAAATTGATATGTAATGGCTAAAGGCCTAGATTGTGTAAGTGTTGTTGATGCTAGATTGCACTTAGATAAAATGTCAGTTGCATATTATGTTATGATTGGTTATGGGATCATAACTAGGTTAATTCAGGAGACATACTCCTTATATAACAATGAATTCCAGTAAGCTGGTCATGTATGAGACTAGGAAATGGTTGGATATGGCAAGGTATGGATATGGAAAGGTTATGAGCCACACAGGTACTAAAAGCTTCCTACCTTTAAATAAAACTTCGAATGCAACCTTTTTTCTAACACTAATGAATACCACATAATTATATTCTTGGTGTAGTGTTCGGGTCGAAAAGGAAGGCATCCAATTAATTGGGAAGACAATAGGAAGTGTGTGGAGAATGTGTCAACACATTGGCTAGAATTCCAACTTATGGATGGTGAGATACATGACTGAGATGAAGAGCATTATGTAATTCAATGCAAGGTGCACTAAATAAGTATGCATTGAGAATTTCACTCATGCATAGTAAGTGATAGAATTGTATTCTAAATGCATTGATTGAATGTGTTTGTAAGTACATGCATATATATTATTGCATGGAAATAATTGTTACTAACAGCTGAAATGTTGTTAACTCATGAAGTAGAGGACATTTCAGGGAGGTGTTAGACATTGCAACAGGAAAGTTGCAAGTCAAGTAGTCACATGAGCATTGACTATAGGAAATTCTCTTGTTCGGAAAAAGAAGTAATGAACTTACAGATATTACTGTAAACATGTATATGCATAGAATGACAGGTCATTCTATTTTATTAAATTGTTTGGTAATTATGATTGAGTTGCTAGATGTAGACAATTCTAAATTCACTGCATATGGTTATGTACATATTGCAATTGAATTATGATGTAAAGGAAATACTGACAATTGTTGGTAGTATGAAAGATGAAGCCTTGCAGGAAAATGGTATGCAGTTTGGTGCTTGTGGAAAACCACAAGGAAGGTTGCAATCTTAATATGGCAACAACCAAGAAGAATTATGAAATGAAATTTCATGTTTTGGGGAAAAAGTTGAATTCCTTTTGAACTAAGTTGGAGTTCCTAAATGAATTCTTTTATGTTTTCTCATGATAACTTCATGTGGGTGATGCAGATGAGATGATGTTGATTAAAGTTAGAATGATGACTACAAAGAGTAGCTCGAGGAAGATGCTGATTGGAAATCTTTGAGGGAAGTTGGAACTCTGGGAACCACGGTGCTCTGAGACTTCCTAAGCCGGCCTATTGTTGAAGCCCAAGGAAAGGGAGGTGTAGCAGCCGATGGACTGTGTGACAGTGAAGGTGTATACTCCTGGGGTGGGACAAGCATGTGGGGAAGGAGAGACTGTTGGTTCGAGTGATGTTGAGGTTTGGTACCTTGGCCTAGACCATGTTGATATGGAAGTCTTCTCAATCAAAAGATAAGTATCAATTATCTATTCATTGTATGCTATGTATCTCGTAATTCATATACTTGTTATAATGTTATTAGAATTGTCTGTATATATATTGCATGTATGTTCTAATGTTCCTTCTAAATGAATAGGTTTACGAGCAGAGTGTTTACGTCTGTGGAGTCATAGCACTGATGAGATTTTATCAATGGATGAAACATCGTGGATCTACAACCATTCGGTTCTTTCAATTAGGTTTAATTGAAGCATGTAACAAGAACAATAAGATGAATGATTTCCTGAAGAAACTCTATGGAATAGAGCAATACGAATATTGGGTCAGTGACTTAGAAATTGGAGCTTCCTAGCTAGTCTAAAATTCATCGAATATTTCATGTCTCTTAATTAAAGAAAGTAGTTGGATCTAATTGTCACATTCAAACTAGCCTTCCATAACTGGACAAAGAAGGTTCAATTTGGTTGCATCATGAGGTAATCGTTGAAAAAGGATATTTTTGAATCCTCCAATGCACTATCCAAGAGGTCTTGATACAATGGAAGGATATGGAGCCTGAGGATGCCACATGGGAACCAACATAGATTCTTCAACAATTTCCTCATCTCTATCCCTAGGGATAATGATACTTTATAATGGGGAGGGAATGTTAGGGTTATACTCTAACCCCCTGTTGGCAGCCAACAATATTTTCAATTCTTAAAGCAATGAATCATAAATCTTATAGTTGCCTCCGCTTAAACATATGAACATTGCTACTTGAAAGATGATTCTTAGGCTATAAAAGGTTTTTTATTTTTCCTAGATCTTGTTTTCATGCTTCGTTCATGACTGGAAGCATGAACAAAGCATTGAAACTTGCGAATTTATTGCATTTGATTTTAAGGATTATTTTCCTAAGAAAACTAATGATCATACAAACCTTTTTAAGAATGATTTTTTTTTTCTTTAAGGCCTGTCTCATGTCAATAAAATGGTTGTTTTTAATTGCTCATTGTTATAAGGTCTACTTTGGACATTTGAATGTTATACCGAGAATCGATTAATGTTAGACTATGATTTTGTTCCATGTATCATTCTTGGTAAATACTTATGTGGTCGTTATGTGTGATTTGTCAAAACACCTCTCTTCTTGACCTTATAATGAGTAACTCCACCCTTTACACATGATGATACTTAAACACATACGATCGTATTTTGTACTTTACTGGTAGTGGAAGTTTGAAAATGGCATGTCCATTATTTTGATTTAAGTCTCGAGATTTGTTCTGTACCCTCAGTGATTCATTATACCACAATGCCCAATTCTCTTATGAAACCCTTATGCCTTCATTTAATTCACATGGGGGTTTTGTTTCTTTGGTTTTGTTCATGGTTCTTCCTGTTCTATGAAACCCTTCTTGCTTACAGTGGCTTATGTTTCCGCCGTGACTGTTTGTCTCAATCCACATGGCCCCTGTTGTATGCATCGAACAAAATGGCTCAAAAAACTTGCTCCTGTATGACGACGCAAGGGAAGACCTTAACGGTCAAGGCTGGCTCGAATTTCTTAAGAGATTTCAAGGTTTTAACTTGCAAACAACCTAGGAGTTTTCCCTATCTTTTGATGGCTTTCGAGTCAAAGTAGGAGATATTCAAATCGAAGTCACTGAGGATTTTTTAAGCAAGGCAATAGGTCTTCCACTTAGCGGGAAGAAATGGTTTAAAAATGCCAAGGTAGATGAGGTGTTGTGGAGCCTGTTCTTTACCTCTAGGAAAATCAAGTGTTGTGATAAACGTATGCTTGTATCTCTGTTGAAAACTAGGTGACATGCTTTATTGGCAATATTTAGACAATTCGTTACATGCGAGGGTCGCTTTGGCCTTGTTTTTTTTGTATCACATAAGGTTGTTGATGAACTTCACCGGTTTCCAGTTAAATATGCCTTTTTATTTATTGAGAAGTCTATATAAGATGGCCAAGAGGTATAAGAGACAACGTTTGAATTCCATTCTGTTTCATCATGGGTTGATAAGGATGTTGTTAGTCCATCATCTAAAATTGCAAGGGGATGATTGGGACACTTTCCTAACTCGAAATGGTTTCGTTACACCTAGTCCCATAGAGGTTGATAAGCCCATGTTGGAAGAAACCCCAATCCCTTCCATTGACAGAACAATCTCCTCATCTAAAGAACCTTGTGATAGGGTCGTGATTGATGAGCCTATGCCCGAGAAACCAGATGTTGAACCAATAGCCTTTGAATTTCATGACTATGAGTAGTACGCCTGCCTTGACACCTCTACAAAATATGCAAACAGGCCCTCGCGCAAACTGTCCAAAAGTGACTCAGATGTAGTGTTTAAAAACAAAAGGGCGGGGAGTTTAATTTCTAGGAGCCTATGAAATGAATAGAAGTCTCATATGAGCTCGATCAAAATGATCGAGGTCCATGAGAGCTCTGATTATGAGATCGAGAGGTTTTTTCCAAAAGAAGACCCAAGTTACCTCAAACCAGATCTCATCCAGGCCTACGATTTCGTAGACAATCTGCCACTGTGCCTGAGCATAGCCAAGGTTTTTCAGGGATTAAACTCGGTAAAAAACCCACAGATAACAGTGGTAGCATTCTGACGCACGACCATGGACATCCTCAAACATCTATTACAGATCCACAGTGTGAAGTTTGTTTGTTTTGGATTGATAAATATTACACAGATATACCTACCCTTCAATTGCAAATCAAAACCCTCACTAAAGTTTAGTGTTCAAAGGAAGGGGAAGCGTTTGAAAAGGACTAGAAACATGATAATAAAGAATGTTGAGAATGTTACAGCAATAGTTAACTATGAGATCTTGTGAGTCAAATTTAGCATGCAGTTATGAGGTAAATATTTTTTTTTATTTTCTTAGTTGTATTTTTATTTTAGTTTTTCTATTATTGTAGATTTAATTAGATTTTTGTTATTTGAAATAAAACTAGCTACAAAATCAACTAATTCTGTAGCCAATTTATTCTCATTTGAATTTTTTGGAAATTATTGGTTAGAATAATATCTAAACTCCTGTATTTTTGTTTTTCCTTTCAGGATATCGTATAGCTGGTGGTGATCTAATGATATGGACCATTTCTGATCTTATTAGCCATTTCTTTGGCTCATCTTTTGTAAACAGAAACAAACTTTTTATAGTTTTGAGAGATACAATGTTATATGGAGTCGTTATATTACCCTCTATTTTGTACTTATCAAATCATTTTGAGATTTAATCTTATCCCAAAAGATAAGATGTTTAGATTTACTGAACTCTTTAAATATTACATACTTTTGTAATGAAGACATCCTTGCCTGGGGTAGAAGATGAATGTTTGATTTACAGACTTTAATGGAACAACAATACACATTTCGGCGTTAGCTTCTAGTGGATGGTGTCTTCATTTAAGTTTTGTTTATCTTGATATGATAATAAGTTTTGATAGTTTTAGTCTTCATCATTTATTATGTTATTGGGATAATTCCTTTATAAATGTTGTCCATAACTATTGCTTCAGATATTAATCGCGTGATCACCTATTCAGTTTTAATTACAGGATTTCTCCTTTAATTTTCATTGAACGATTAAATGCAAGCATGTTTTCTAACATATTTCTCTTAATGCAATTACTTACAATCATGAGATCACAATGACTATTGGTATCATTCTTTCTATTATTTAAATTTAACTGCCAACATAATTGTTCTGCATTTATTCAGAACAAACTTAAGGTTCCTTGCAGGTTTTTCTCCTGGGCAAGGTGGTTAAATGTTTTCTGATCGCACAGATGCTTGGATGTATATCATTAGTTCGTTAACAGATTAGTTCAATTTCATTTTTCTGCTATTTGTTTATCACTGAAATTCGAATGTAAAGTTTGGATTTTGACTAGCTATATGTTTCTGTTTCATAACATTTTCTTCCATTAGTTTAAGACTTATAAAAGAAAAACCAAAAAATATTTTTATGTGCTTTCTTTATCTGCTTCTTCAGAGCAATCATTTTCACATTGATTTTAGTAAGTTTAGATTAAAACTTGCAGCCTGTAAATAATGTATATAAATGAAAGTTATCTATCTTTAGTTTAAATACGCCTATTACAGTCACATCAAAGCATATGTACACACACACACACACACACACACACACACATATAATATTTAGTAATTAGTTATTTATTTCTTTTCTTTTATTTTTCTTTCTTTTAGGATTCTTAGAATGGCCAACGGAGCCATTAAACCCATCAGAATGAGTTATACCAAATGGATTGGGTTACTTAGACAACCCCAGAATGGACTCGTTCTTCCAATTGACGGATGGTCATTTTCGCTTGTCAACAAATGGTGCTAGAAGGAGGTCCTAAATACGATTGATGGCACGTGGAAGTCGCAAGACTCCTCCCCCAGACACTCACTCCCCTATAGTAACAAGGAGTCATTCTGACAACAACATTACATCTCAAACAACAACTAACTCAAACCAAAAATCCACAGATTACCGTTGAGCCAGTAACAACAAAACCTCAAGGGTCCAACGTACAATAAATTGTTTGTTAGTCACTTCTAAGGACACACAGTGCTTTGACCCATATCAGACAACCTGGTTGGCCACTGAATCAACCTCTAGATTTATCTGATATCAGAGAGCAACTTGAAGGCATTGGTTTTCTCCTAAACCCCACAGATCCATATCACATCCCTACTCCTGCAGTCAGATGATCTGGTATCCCACCTTCACCACCTCATTCGTCTCCTTCCGCTTTAGGAGAGGATTCATCCGACGAAGGCATTTCTTCATCTGAACCATATCAACCTTCAACACCACCTACACCCATGGAAAATCAAAACAATCCCACCAGACCTTGGCTCGATAAAGATGTTGTGGCCATACCTAGACCCCAACATCCTTTTCCTAAACACCCAGAGAAATGGCTACCTAAATTTGATCTAAACTCTAAGCAACTCGCCGAGGATCACATAAATAAATTCATGCTAGCCATTAGACTCCGAAGTGTAGAACATGAATATGTAGTATGTAGACTCTTTCCTTATATGTTTGAGGGCAATGCCTCTATATGGTATTTTTCCTAACAACCCCACACCATTGTATCTTTGGACAAATTCGAGTCTTGTTTCCTTGAGAAGTTCAGAGATGATAAGTCTCCTGAAGTCTTAGTCATGGAACTCTCTAGCTTAAAGATGAACCCTAAGGAAAAAATAAATATTTTAACCAAAGGTTCCTCACATTAAAAAATTGAATCCCCATTGATTTAATACCCATTGAAAATCTCATTGTCGCATATTACACCAAAGCCTTACACCAGAATGTATAAATTTGGGTTAAAAGGTCTAAGAAGACAACGTTACTGGAAGCCTTCGAGGAGGCAAGCCAAATCGAAAAAGATGTTTTAAGCCTAAAAGATAATCTTAGTAACGAGGTAGAGATTACCTCGTCTTCTAAGAAGAAAATAGAAATTCTTCCTAGACCTCCCCAGACCAAAACTCAATCAAAGAGCTCAGATTTGGAAATTTTACAAAAGGTCGTCCATAAATTATCAAATCAAGTCGTAGACTTAAGGAGATCAGCCGAAGAAGCATCTTCAAGCAAAGGGACTTAGAAACCCCCTTTTAGAAAACCTTTTCTCTCAAACCGGCCAAACCCAAACCTTGAAGGCCTGAATCTCGAAAGCTTACAATACGCTATATAGACAATCCTTGAAGCACATGATAACTTAGTTCCCCCTGAGAATTCTGAAGATGTGGTTGAAGAAGAAATAGTTGAAGAATCGTCTCCCAATATCTTCGAGCATTTTTCTGACAGTATCTTTCAAGCTAATTTTGAAACTGTCCATCCTTACAATACCAGAAGTGAAACTCAAAATAAACCCTCTTCTGAAACAGGAACTAATGTGCCTCAAAAACAATTTAAACAAACTTAAACAAAACATTACTCAGCAACCCCAAGTTTAGAATATGATTTGATTGAAGACCTAAAGAAACTTAGAGCTAATATTTATGTTTATGAACTTCTGAAATTTCCTTTTCTTCTGCAGAAAATGCTTCAGAACATTGTAGAAAACAACAAAAATAACAATTTGAAAAGCAAGAAAATTGCAGAAATCAGTCCTAAAACACCTCAAAAGGTTCCTACTAAAACAACACTAGAACCCTCAGATAAAACAGACCTCACTATAAAAACTGTATCAAATGTAGATAAAGTAATTTCAGGGACATCGACTAAAAACCAACAAAGTTCTACTGTTAATACTCACAAAAATGTCCCACCTTTTTTATTAACTTTTGAAATTTTCAATAGAAATGTACATAACTGCATGGTAGATTCTGGCGCATCATCAAATGTGATGCCTTTGTCTTTCTACCAAAAAATCAATGCTGAAGTTCAACCTTCCAGTCTAAAAATCATTCAGCTCGATCGGACCAATGTTAAGGTAATTGGTGAATTAAAAAATGTACTTGTTAGGCTATCCTCTAATCCTAAGGTTCACCAAATTATTGATATCATTGTTGTTGAAATCCCTAAAGTATATGGTTTATTTTTAAGCAGGGATTGGTCTAAACAGTTGCATGGATACTTCGCGACAGGCTGGTCCCATTTGTGGCTGCCAGAGAATGGAAAGCCTAACAGAATTAAGATTAATCATGAGTGTAACCTCAAGCACACCGTGACCGATTTAAATGACACTAATGAACCATTTTCTGCTTCCACTAATTCACCCGAAATGTAGGGGATGAACACCTTTTTTGGTAACTTCATGGAAAAAACTTCTATCATCACTGATCTGGAACAATAGTTGGAATACGTGACATGCACACAGTCAGTAGCTCTACCTAATGTGCCTAATACAGTCGATGAAGATCACATATGGTCCCTCTACTTCGATGGATCCAAATCTAAAGAAGGAGCTGGTGTAGGATGTGTGTTCATCGACCCAACAAGTAATAAAAATTTGATCGCTTGTCGACTATAATTTGAATGTACAAACAACACCACCGAATACGAGGCACTTCTGCAAGGACTCAAAAAGGTAGTAGATATGAATGTACAGAACATAATGGTATTTGGTGATTTAGAAATTATGGTCAGACAGGTAATAAATTCCATTCATTTCCTATCACCACACCTAGAGAGTTATTAAGCCGAGGTATGGAATCTAATGCACAATTTTTTTTCATTTAACATTAAGTCCATTCCAAGATTAAGCAATTATGAGGTTGACTTGTTAGCTAACGTTGCTTCCAAACTTTTTCCCATAGAAGGTATTTCTCCAAATGCATTTCCAATTGAGTTTTTATTCAGACCATCAGTCCCAGACAATGTCACTAACTGGAGAGTGTTTGATGATGATCAACAGATCATCAGTTTTTTGCACATGGAGGACACTTTTTGAGGTGCGGTTATCGATAAGGGCACCCACGAAGAAGATCTCCACAATTTTACGGTAATATTGGATCCAAGGTCTCCCAAATCAACATCAGATCTGGTAAATTCTATCCCTAAATCTGTGGTAAGACTAGAAATTTTTTATGATTTGCATGACAAATTCAAGAAATTGGTAAATTGTAAAATAAATAGTTCTTCCTTGAATCATGAAAAAGTAAATCTAGGGACTAAAGATAATCCACAATGTATCAATCTGGGAATGGGATGTATCAAAGACAAGTGTAGAAGGTAGCATTCCCGCTGCAACCTGTTTCGATAGATTTCCCTTTTCAGTAGTGGGGTCTTGACATCATTGGCCCTATCAACCCCACTTCCTCACAACAACATAAATACATCATGACGGCGATGGACTATTTTACCAGATGGTTTGAGGATGCACCATTAAAAGTGGTAAACACCAGTCAGGTAATATCTTTAACATCATTACTCGATTCAGTATTCCTGAATGTTTGCTTTTCAATAATGCTTACTATTTTTCATCCCTCTATATGAGTGTCTTTGCTTTAGAAAAAGGGATAAGACTAAAATGTTATGCTAGCTATTACCCCCAAGGAAACAGTTTAGCATAATCTATAAACAAAAAACTGATCAAAATCATCAAGAGGACAGTTTCCGAAAACCACAAAAATTGGCACAACGCATTTTTTAATGCAATCTGGGTTGATAGGGTGACTCTGAAAATCGTTGTTGGTAACTCCCCCTTCTTTCTTGTTTATGGAAGGGAAGAAATTCTCCCTCCTCATGTTCTGCTTCCCTCTCTGCAACTATCATAGAAAGTTCAGGAAGAGAATTGTCCTCCCCTAGAAAGTCGGATTAATGATTTACTAAAGTTAGAAGAGGTAAGAGTCCAAGCGAAAGAAAAAATGGATCAACATCAATGTATTGTTAAAAGCTGGTTTGATTCAAGTTCTTCCTCGGACAGGAATTTCGAGGTGGGAGATATGGTCCTCAAGTGGGATAAACCTCATGAGGGGAAGGGGGAACATACCAAGTTCAAGAATATGTGGTTGGGACCCTTCTTAATCATTGAAAAACTAGGTCCCAGTTCTTTCCACCTGTAGAATCTAGAGGGACATCCAGACACCTTCCCGGTGAAGGGCCAAGCTCTCAAAAGGTATTTTTCCTGACAAATCCCAGATACACCTTTTGTACATATTTTTTTGTTTTGATTTGTTTTGGTTTCCGCTTTTTCTTTTATTTCATTGGTTTTCATCTTCTTTCCGGGTAAAACATGCCTGTATTATAATTTATTTCAAAGAAGGAAAACAAAATGCTTCATCTTAAAACAATTGTCAAAGACTGTCAGAGCGTCAACTGTTGTAATTTCCTAAAATGTAGACTAGTTAAAGAGGTTTTTGGTTCAAAATTGATTTCATGGTTTCACTTTGCAATTATGAGAAGACACAACTATTATTAAAAGATCTTTACGATGTCCCTGCTTTTAAGAAAGCGACTCAAGGATTCCTTCCTGTGCTCGAAAAAATTAGTTTCATCAGTAATCTATTTTCAAATCATGATGAAGGTTATCAAGAAAAAATTAAAAATATGGAAAATAATAAGTCTTGTAAAAAATGGAATTTTCAGCGTCACCCCGCTCTTCTGAATGTTTTTAAATTTATATCAGATTGTGAATAATTTCTCAAGAGTTGTGGGAAGTGTTTGTAAACCCATCAGGATATTGAAAGGGTTTGTTGGTAGCAGGTAAATTCATGTATGATGCTAAGACAACTTCGTTGGGGTACTGAACAGGCTCGCTGGTAGCAAAGTGATGTCAGGTTAAAGAAAATTCTCAGGTATAAATTTTGATATTGGTCATAAGCATCCTTCATTTTGAATTGAAATTTCTTGGACATGATAGAGGCATTAGAGTGGGTTAATTGACATCCCTTCCAAGGCTATGGATGCCTGTTGGTAGCAGTGGCCCTGTCAGTAGTATTGGAGCCATTGACTTGAACATCGTGGCTCTCATTTTGTAAAATTTGTCACCATATTTCATTTTAACAGAAAGATGTCTGAAGTTGGACCGTGTAATGATTGTCGAGATGCTTTATATCTTTCAGTTGTTCTTTGATCTGCAATCATTCTAAAAATCCTAACCTAAACTCATCGGTGATACATAGATACCTGCTTCTCCTAAGAAGTCACCATTGTTGGCATCCAACAATATTTTCAATTCTTAAAGCAATGAATCATAAATATTATAGCTGCCTCTGCTTAAACATATGAACATTGCTACTTGAAAGATGAGTCTTGGGCTATAAAAGGTTTTTATTTTTCCTAGATCATGCTTCGTTCATGACTAAAAGAATGAACGAAGCATTGAAACTTGCGAATTTATTGCATTTGATTTTAAGGCTTATTTTCCTAAGAAAACTAATGATCATACAAACCTTTCTAAGAATGAATTTTGTTTTTTTCTTTAAGGCCTATCTCATGTCAATAAAATGGTTGTTTTTAATTTCTCATTGTTATAAGGTCTACTTTGGACATTTGAATGCTATACTGGGAATTGATTAATGTTAGACTATGATTTTGTTCCATGTATCATTCTTGGTAAATCCTCATGTGGTCGTTATGTGTGATTTGTCAAAACACCTCTCTTCTTGACCTTATAATGAGTAACTCCACCCTTTACACATGATGATACTTAAATGCATGCGGTCGTATTTTGTACTCTGCCCGTAGTGGAAGTTTGAAAATGACATGTCCATTATTTCGATTTAAGTCTCAGGGTTTTTTCTGTACCCTCAGCGATTCATTATACCACAACGCCCGATTCTCTTATGAAACCCTTATGCCTTCATTTAATTCACGCGAGGGTTTTGTTTCTTTGGTTTTGTCCATGGTTCTTCATGTTCTGTGAAACCCTTCTTTCTTACAGTGGCTTCTGTTGCCCCCATGACTATTTGGCTCAATTCACATGGCCCCTGTTTCCCCCATGACTGTTTGGCTCAATCCACATGGCCCCTGTTGTCCGCATCGAACCAAATGGCTCACAAACCATTCTCCTGTATGACGACGCAAGGGAAGACCTTAAGGGTCAAGGCTGTCTTGAATTTCTTGAGAGATTTCAAGGTTTTAACTTGCAAACAACCCAGGAGTTTTCCCTCTCTTTTGATGGCTGCCGAGCCAAAGTAGGAGATATTCAAATTGAAGTCACCGAGGAGTTTTTAAGCAAGGTGATAGGTCTTCCACTTAGCAGGCATAAATGGTTTAAAAATTCCAAGGTAGAGGAGGTGTCATGGAGCCTGTTCTTTACCTCTAGGAAAATCAAGTGTTGTGATAAAGGTATGCCTGTATCTCTGTTGAAAACTAGGTGGCATACTTTCTTGGAAATATTGAGACAATTAATTACATGCGAGGGTCGCTTTAGCCTTGTTTTTCTATATCACATAATGTTGTTGATGAAATTCATCGGTTTCCAGTTGAATATGCCTTTTTATTTATTAAGAAGTTTGTATAAGATGGCCAAGAGGTATAAGAGACAATGTTTAAATTCTAGTCTGTTTCATCATGGGTTGTTAAGGATGTTGTTAGTCCATCAATTTAAATTGTGAGGGGATGATTGGGACACTTTTCTAACTTGAAATGGTTTCGTTATAGCTAGTCCCGTAGAGGTTGATAAGCCCATGTTGGAAAAAACCCCAATCCCTTCCATTGACAGAACAATCTCCTCATCTAAACAACCTTGTGATAGGGCCGTGCATGATGAGCCTATGCCCAAGCAACTAGATGTTGAACCAACAGCCTTTGAATTTCATTATTATGAGCAGTACGCCTGCCTTGACACCTCTTCAAAATATGCAAACAGGCCCTTGCGCAAACTGTCCAAAAGTGACTCAGATGTAGGGTTTAAAAACAAAAGGGCGGGGAGATTAATTTCCAGGAGCCTACGAAATAAATCAAAGTCTCATATGAGCTCAATCAAAATGATCAAGGTCCATGAGAGCTCTGATTCTGAGATCGAGAGGTTTTTGGTAGAAGAAGACCTGAGTTACCTCAAACTAGATCTCAGCCAGGCCTATGATTTCGTAGATAATCTGCCACTGTTCCTGAAGCATAGCCAAGGTTTTCCAGGGATTAAACTCGATAAAAAACCCATAGATAACATTGGTAGCATTCTGACGCATGGCCATGGACATCCTCAAACAACTGTTACAGATCCACGGTGTGAAGTTTCCTTGTTTTGGATCACCAAATATTACACAGATATACCTTCCCTTCAATTGAAAATCAAAACCCTCACTACTCAGATCGACTCATTAAAGAGTGAAAATTACAGTCTAAAGTTCAGTGTTCAAAGGAAGGGGAAGCGTTTGAAAAGGACTGGAAATGTGATAATAAAGAATGCTAAGAATGTTACAACAATAGTTAACACTGAGATCTTGTGAGTCAAATTTAGAATGTAGTTATGAGGTAAAGATTTGTTTGATTTTCTTAGCTTTATTTTTATTTTAGTTTTTCTATTATTATATATTTAATTAGATTTATGTTATTTGAAATAAAACTAGCTACAAAATCAACTGATTCTGTAGCCAGTTCATTCTCATTCATTTTTTTTGGAAATTATTGGTTAGAATAATATCTAAACTCCTGTATTTTCATTTTTCCTTTCAAGATATCGTATAGCTGGTGGTGATCTGATGATATGGACCATTTCTGAGCTTATTAGCCATTTCTTTGGCTCATCTTTTGTAAACAGAAACAAGATTTTTATAGTTTTGAGAGATACAGTGTGATATGGAGTGGCTATATTACCCTCTATTTTGTAATTATCAAATCATTTTGAGATTTAATCTTATCCCACAAGATAATATGTTTAGCTTGACTGAACTCTTTAGATATTAGAGATTTTTGTAATGAAGACATCCTCGCCTGGGGCAGAAGATGGACGCTTGATTTATAGAGTTTAATGGAACAACAATACACATTTCAGCTTTAGCTTCTTGTGGATGGTGTCTTCATTTAAGTTTTGTTTATCTTGATATGATAATAAGTTTTGATAGCTTTAGTCTTCCTCATTTATTATGTTATTGGGATAATTCCTTTATAAATGTTGTCCATAACTATTTCTTCAGATATTAATCATGTGATCACCTATTCAGTTTTAATTACATGATTTCTCCTTTAATTTTAATTGAAATATTAAATGCAAACATTTTTTCTAACGGATTTATCTTAATGCAATTACTTGCAATCATGAGATCACAATGAATATTGGTATCTTTCTTTCTGTTATTTAAATTTAACTGCCAACATAATTGTTCTGCATTTATTCAGAACAGACTTAAGGTTCCTTGTAGGTTTTTCTCCCAGACAAGGTGGTTGAATGTTTTCTGATCGCACAGATGTTTGGATGTATATCATTAGTTCATTAACAGGTTAGATCAATTTCATTTTTATTCTATTTTCTTATCACTAAAATTCAAACGTAAAGTTTGGCTTTTGACTAGCTATAGATTTCTGTTTCATAACATTTTCTTCCATTAGTTTAAGACTTATAAAAGAAAAATCAAAAAATATTTTTATGTGCTTTCTTTATCTACTTCTTCAAAGCAATCATTTTCACATTGATTTTAGTAAGTTTAGATTAAAATTTGCAGCCTGTAAATAATGTATATAAATGAAAGTTATCTATCTTTGGTTTAAATATGCCTATTACAGTCACATCAAAACATATGTACACACACACACACATATATATATATAGTATTTAGTAATTAGTTATTTATTTCTTTTCTTTTATTTTTGTTTCTTTTAGGATTCTTATATTGGCCAACGGAGCCATTAAACCCGTCAGAATGAGTTATACCAAATGGCTTGGGTTACTTAGACAACCCCGTACCAGACTCGTTCTTCCAATTAACGGATGGTCATTTTTTCCCGTCAACACTCCCTTAAGCAGATATATAGATTGTTATGTATTGAGTACATCTCTATTAAATAAGTCCCATCTAGTAGATATGGTGTGAAAGCAATAATTGTAAGAAGGCTTACTACAAGGTTCAACCTACTAGAAAGTTCCTTCACTAGAAAGTTCCTAGGAGGTTAAATAGAAACTATATAAAGAAGCATGTTAAGCCCTACTATTGGCTCATTACCACTTAATTGGGGCATATTAGATTAGTAATGTTATTTTATTAATGTCGGCCTTAGGCCATTAGTTGTGATTTAGATTAGTAATGTTATTTTATTTATGTCGGCTTTAGGCCCATAAAAACCTCCTAGTCTCCTATATATACCAAGGAGACATTTTCATTTTGAATCATCTGGTACTTGAACATTTAAGTGGGGTAAAAGGAGGTTGCCCCCTCGAAGAGGCTTATTATATGAAATTATCTTTTTTTCAAGGCGTTGAGTACCTTTCCTGAAGTTTTTCTATGCTATATTGATGTTTGGTTCTTAACATATGGTATCAGAGCTCAAGGTCTTGGGGTTTCGCTGCTACATCTGAGACACCGTGGAATTTTCGCTATAACTTTTTTTCTACAACGTTTCCGGAGGAACGGCTTAAAGGGTTTTTATAAGACGGATCAAGGTACGTTGTGTTCAAAATTAAGCTCCTGAGGCCTTATACTTTCGGATATACAACCGGTACAATATAGGGTTTTGGAATCATCCTGAAATGAGTCATTGTAGAATTTTTGCTATAAAAAATTTTCTGTAACGTTTCAGACCCTGAACTCCAGCGAAAATTTACAGAGATTAGTATTTTATCTATGGAAAAAAGTTCAGAATCTGGGTCATCTTAAATTTGTAGATACACCCTGTGTAAGATAGGGTATCTGACTAGCCCCATTGACTAGTCTCAAGAAGGTGTTCTAGGTAAAACGAGCATAACTTCTTTCTGGAGTATCCAAATTGAGTGGGACTGGTTGCATTGGATCGTGGACAGTCAGTATTACTTTGAGTGCGAGTTTCAGAATTGTATATCAATTATTGTGTATGGGGCACACTATACAAGGGAGATCTCCTGGAAAGGCCAAAAATCAACAAGTTGTGGGGAAGTTATCGTAAATTCCACTTGGCACATCAAATTGTGATCATACCTATGGAATTGAAGATAAGACATATCAGAGAAATACATAAGATAAAGTTTCATACCCAGAAGGGCCAAAAATTGGGAGATACAACAGAAGAGATATTGTCTAGCAGAACCACCTCAAAATCAAGGTTCAAAAGTGATACTCGGTCAACAT
>ML790954.1:215974-250771 GCA_009831015.1 Picea engelmannii
CCTTAGGCCATTAGTTGTGATTTAGATTAGTAATGTTATTTTATTTATGTCGGCTTTAGGCCCATAAAAACCTCCTAGTCTCCTATATATACCAAGGAGACATTTTCATTTTGAATCATCTGGTACTTGAACATTTAAGTGGGTTAAAAGGAGGTTGTCCCCTCGAAGAGGCTTATTATATGAAATTATCTCTTTTTCAAGGCGTTGAGTACCTTTCCTGAAGTTTTTCTATGCTATATTGATGTTTGGTTCTTAACAAAGCATAAGCAATGTAACGAGTTGTCTTGTGAATAATATTGGAATTGGAGCTCTACTCATTTGAAGGTCACCCCCTCGAAGATGCAAGTGAACATTTCTTTCATCTATAAAGGCATTTCTATTTGCGGTATTTTGGTTCTTCTACAATTGCTTATTGTTTCTATATTCTATCATTTTTCTCTAAATATCGGTATATTATATTATTTCTACTTTGAATATTATATTTTGTTAATAAATAGCACCACAAGGACCTCTATGACTATATTCCAAATATTTACATCCCTTGTTTCATCACTCATTTTCTATCTCAATTCCTTGAAGGTTACCTCAATTTCCATTAACTCCCTAATATTTTGCATTAGTACACTTTATTTTTCCTCCTATAATTTTTGTTAGGGTATTTAGTTAATATCAACTTAGTCTAATGTGTTGTTAGGTAAAAGTGTATTTCTTTAGTATGCATCAATATGCATTTGTAGTTAGTAAATATGACGGTCACGATATGTTCCCAACATAGAGTGATCCAATGGTTCATATTCTCGTCGATCTTAATGACTACATGGATTTGTGGATTAACACTTGATTGTTCCATGATATCTATTTAAATAACATGGAGGGTCATTTTCCAATGATTGATTGTGAGAAACGCCCTTGTAAATCTCTCTGCAAATTTTCTTTGGATTAATAAATTGATCCAAGTGGCCATGGTGGCTAGGGCCGAGGATGTTTCCCTTTAGGGTTTTTACCACGTGAAAACATCAATGTGTTGATATTTGATCTGGTTGTGTGATTGGTTACTGAAGTTGTTTGTCCTCTATTGGAATACCTATGTTTTCGAACTTGGAATCAGATTTCATTTGAATACCCGCTATCATTGTAGATCAAGATCGTGAATTCGTGTTGCCTCATCTCTGGTTTCTTCCATGCCCATACATTTATGGGCTAAGAGTACTATTCCATTTCATCTGGAGCACTCATTTCAGTCAACAACGTTTTTCATTTCACTCGAAAAGGTTTTTGGTTTCCCAATATACAACCATTTCAATCAAATCCAGAGGTATAAAGCCTGAATACTCCCTTTTAAATTTTTGCAGAGTTATTATTTTGGTTTTATTTTGTTTTTTAGTTTTTTATTTTTGGATTTATACTCTTTTGGATATGTGTATACTATTTTCCCCATGCCATGTGCAATCTTATAAAATCATAAATAGATCGGAAAGGGTTTTCATGTCTATGTATGCTCTTTGTTGTGCGCTTTGTACAATCTCGGTAAACTAGAAATAGAGGGAAAAGTTTCCTTTTTCGGGTAAGATAATTGAGATCTAACCCTTATTGATGTCAAGAATCAAAAAACAAATTCTTGTGTGAAAATATTTTTTTATAAGCACACTCTCCAAGGTTGTCTTCCACAACAACAACAACAATCCTCCTTCTAAACAATACAATATGTTTTGCATTAGCTCACTTGGTTAAAAGTTTTTTTATTAAGAGGTCTTGAGTTCAAGTCTTTTTTTTTATTACTTTTTTTGAAAAAGTTCATGCATCAATTGTAAAGTGTATTTCACTTGAATTATAAAAGTGAATCATTATAAGTAGCTTTAATATTTTATTTTAAAGTTATTTATTTTGCATGCATCTTTATTTTATAAAGTAACTTCATTGTAAAAGTGATCCCCACTTATTCTATAAAAGTGGGTCACTTCATAAGAAAATTATTTGTAAAAGTGAGGTCATTAGGAGGGGTATCACCACATGGACCAACTTCTACCTACCATGCGGCTCTTTGGCTACCGTTTATGACTTTTTTCAAAAGGGCATAACTTTCACATCCAAAGTTCATTTTAAGTGTCGTTTTTTCTTTGAAACAACCTCATTTTTTGAGATATTTCCATCTAGATCACTAGTTTCATGTTTTAAAACCATATTCTCTACATATTTAATATGGTTTCTCCTAGTGATTTTTTTTTTATTAGAACCAATTATTTCCAATGGAAATCCCATATGGAGGATTTATTAAGAAGTAAAGGATTATATCAGGTTACCTTGGGAAAAGAAGAAGAACCCATTGATGATGAAAAGTATGTCAAATGGATTAATAGGAATGATGAATCCCATGGAACAATCAAAATGTCAATCTCTCTTGATTTAAGGTTTAACCTTCAAGGACTTGATGTCCCCAATAAAGCTTGGGAAAATCTTGATGTTGTGTTTGGAAAGAACAATATTATTCAAGCTCACCATTTGGATTATTGTTTAATGACTTTACGTCCAAATGATTTCCCTTGCATTGAATATTACTTGTCTAAGTTCAAAACACTTAAAAACAAATTATCGAATGCCAACCAGATTTGTCAAAAGATAGATGCATATATGTTATTATTTTTTTTTATGACTAGGGGAATCGACAACAGCGACAGTATTGTACTCGTGTGACATGGGGTCGAATCCTTCCAGCTACCTTATAACCCCTAGGGAGAATCTCACAACTCGCAAGCACGCCAGCGGATAAATCGAGGTTTGAACTCGTGACCTACGTAACAACACAAACGCCTTAACAGTACGTTCACTGGCCACTAGACCAAACCCCTGCGGGCCCATATATGTTATTATTGCTAAGATCAATAGTGCATATTATATTTTTTTATCTACTGTTTATGCCACTAGAGATGCTCTAGGGAGTGATTATCAAAAAAATTCTCTTGATTCCTTTTGTGATGCTCTGATTCGAGAAAACAATAAGCTTGTGCAATTTGGAGTGATCAACATTGTAGGTACATCCAAAAAATCCTTAGTGGCCCGGTAAAAAGATAAATCCAAGAATCAAAATAAGAAACATCCTTGCCACAACAAAAAGAAAAACAAGGGTGCCAAACCCACTCATCCATCTTCCACTCCTAATGGTGAAAAAGGAGAAAAATATAAAAATAAGAATACTGACAGACATTGCATCTTTTGTGGGAAATATGGTCATGATGAGTCCAAATGTTTCAAGAAGATGGTATATTTATAATAAACGATGAAGAAGCACAACATCAATATAGATTCTTCTTCTTCTTCTTCTTCTCATGGACATGAACTTTATTCTTCTATTTTCTCCTTCAATGCCACTTCTACTTCTTCTTTTGATGAGTGGATTATTGATTTTGGAGCATCTTATCATATGGATAAGGATAAAATCATATTTTCCACTATAAATGAATGTAACTCTAAGGAAATATTTGTTTGTGATGATAGATCTCTTAGTTTTTTAGGGTACGGAGCAGTTTGAGTAGATAATGGTTATTTTAATGATGTATTATGTGTTCAAATTATTTCCTGCAACTTTCTATCAGTATATCAAATCAGTCAATCAGGCGAAGGTAAAATCATAGAGTTTTCACCTCACCAAGTTGTAATCAAGGATCTAAAATATCCTCAACATGTTCTTTCAACTGGAATTGTTGTTGATATTTCCAGGTTGTACAAGTTTGATAGCATTGGGTCATCATCTTTTCCATCATTTCTTGTTTCTCATAGCATTGACTTGAGAAAAATTTGGCATGGGAAGTTCGATAATCTAAGCTATCACTCATTTAAATAACTATGTATTCAACATATGGTCATTTGTATTCCTATTGTTTAACACATAGATGGTGTTTATGTCGCTTTGGTTCTCAACAAACATCATTGAGAAAATTTGACAAATGTGCCTCTTGGCACACCTCAACCCCTTTGTAGCTTGTTCATAGTGATTTGAGTGGTCCACTTTCTTCTCCATTTTTTGTTAGGTGCAAGTATTTCTTAAATTTCATTGACGACTTTTCCATATGCACTTGGTTTTACTTTTTAAAACTTAAGAGTAAAGTTTTTGATAAATTTTTGGCCTACAAGGCCCTTGTAGAAAAACAACCTAGACATCAAATTCAAAGGTTAATAATAGATAATGGAGGTGAATATGTGAACAATAATTTTACAAGTTACTACACTGCATAATCATCCAATTGAAACACATTGTTCCATATACACCACAACAAAATGGTGTTTCTCAAAGAAAGAACTGCACATTAAAAAATTGGCCAATTGTATGATCCAATGTAAGGGATTAAGTCTAAAGTATTGGGAAAAATCCATTAACTATGCAAATTACATAGTAAATTCCACTCTTAGAATTGTTCTTAAAAACACAACATTGGAATAAGAATGGACTAAACTTAAGCCATATGTAAGTCACTTCCATGTATTTAGCAGTGTAGCATGGGATCACATTCCTGATGAGAAAAGTAAAACATTGTAGCCTAAAAGTGAGAAGTGTATATTTGTTGGTTATACTGAAGATGTAAAAGGTTACATAATTATTCAACCAAATTGTAATGAAATCATTATCAGAAGAGATGTTAATTTTGATGAAAAGATCTTGGCCTCCAAGCCTAATTTGATGTTTTTACCTTCTTCAACCTGCAAGCCATATTCAACGTTTTTTCCTTCTTCGGTTCCTATTCGAGTTTCTTCTTCTTAAAATGTTGATGACAGTGAGGATGAAAATCCACCTCTACCTTGTCACCTTCTTCCAGATGATCCCATTGAACCTGAACCTACACCAACACCACCTCTTCCTAGATGGGTCCGTTCAACATGAGAAGCAGTTAATGATATTGTCAGAGATCATTTAGATTTGTGTCGGACACATTTGCAGTTCCAACGAGCCTCTTATCTTTTGGCTCAAGTTTCAAAGACTTATGATCCAGAAACATTTGCAAAAGATTCACGTCATCCATATTGGGATACAAAAATGAATGAAGGCTATCATTCTTTAATGGAAAACGATACTTGGGATCTTGTACCTCTTCCCAAAGGAAGAAAACTTATCAGATGTAAATGGGTCTACAAAACTAAGTATGCATGAGATGTAAGTGTTTAAATACAAAAGGCTTGGTTAGTTCCGAAAGGATTCTCCCAAGTTTAAGGAATTGACTATAATGAAACCTTTTTCCCTATATCCAAAATGAATTACTTCCACCTTGTTCTATCCCTTGCAGTCTCACATAAATGGGAGGTCCAACATATGGATGTAAAATTTTGTGCGAGCCTAATTCAACATTTGTGCCTTGTTTTGTTCATATTCTAGTTTCTTCTTATTATTATTTAGATAATGACAACAAGGATGAAAATCCACCTCTGCATGCTCACCTTCCTCTATATGATCCCATTGAGCTTGAATCTACACCAACACCACCTCTTCCTAGATGGGTCCATTCAACATGAAAAGTAATTGGTGATCTTGTCGGTGATCCTTCATATTAGTTTCAGACACATTTACAGTTCCAACGAGCCTCTTTTCATTTGGCTCAAGTTTCAGAGACTCATGATCTAGAGACATTTGAAAAAGCTTCAGGTCATCCAGATTAGGATACAAAAATGAATGAAGAGTATCATTATTTAATGGAAAATAATACTTAGGATCATGTACCTCTTCGCAAAGTAAGAAAAATTTTCAAATGTAAATGGTTCTACATAAATAAGTATGCATCAGATGTAAGTGTTTAAAGACACAAGGCTTGGTCAGTTTTTAAAGGATTCTCCCAAGTTGAAGGAATTGACTATAATGAAACCTTTTCCCCTATAGACAAAATGAATTATGTCTACCTTGTTCTATCCCTTGAAGCCTCACATAAATGGGAGTTACATCAGATGTATGTCAAACTTTTTGCGAGCCTAATTCGATGTTTGTACCTTCTTCGACCCACGAGCCATCTTCGGAGTTTGTTCCTTATTCTATTCCTATTCTAGTTTCTTATTATTCTTCAGATGATGACAATGAGGATTAAAATCCACCTCTTTCTAATCACCTTACTCCATATGATCTCGTTGAACCTGAACCTAAACCAACACCACCTCTTCCTAGATGGGTCTATGCAACATGAGAAGGATTTGGTGATATTGTTGGTGATACTTTAGATTAGTGTCAGACATGTTTACAGTTCCAACGAGCCTCTTCTCTTTTGGCTCAAGTTTCAAAGACTCGTGATCCAAATAAATTTGCAAAATCTTCAAGCCATATAGATTTGGATACAATAATGAATGAAGAGTATCATTCTTTAATGGAAAATGATACTTGGGATCTTGTACCTCTTCCCAAAGGAAGAAAACTTGTCATATGTAAATGGGTCTACAGAACTAAGTATGCATCAGATGTAAGTGTTTAAATACATAAGGTTTGGTTAGTTTCCAAAGGATTCTCCCAAGTTGAAGGAATTGACTATAATGAAACATTTTCCCCTATAGCCAAAATGAATTACATCTGCCTTGTTCTAGCCCTTGTAGCCTCACACAAATGGGAGGTCCATCAGACGTATGTAAAATCCCCCTTCATGCATGGGGATTTGAAATAATAAATCTACATGTAACAACCTCTTGTCTATGTCCAGAATGACACTAGCCTTGTTTTTCACCTTGATAAATCACTTTTTGGGCCTAATCAAGCTCCTCAAGCTTGGTATGACAAAATGGACATATTTCTTCTTGACACCAAATTTTCTAGATACCATTCCGACCCTAATGTCTATACCAAGAAAGTAGGAAGCCATCTCATAATCATTGTTCTTTATGTTGATGACCTTATCCTCATTGATAGTGGCCCAAAACTTTTTAACCATGTGAAAACTAGCCTTAAGAAGAAATTTGAAATGACAGACTTAGGATTTTTACACTATTTTCTTAGCCTCTAAGTTTTACAAACCAAGGAAGGAATTTTTATTTCCCAGTCTATATATGTTTGTGACCTTATTCATCGCTTTCACATGGAATATTTTAAACCATCCCCTTCTCCCTTCCAATCTAGAGTAAAACTTGTTGTGACATGTACTTATCTCGAAGTTGATGCCACTTTGTATCATGAGTTAGTTGGTAGCCTATTATACTTGAATCATACCCATCCTGATATTTCCTTTGTTGTTAGTATTGTTTCTCGGTATATGAAAACACCCCATGAAATCCATTGGAAAGCATATAAAAGAATACTTTGGTATGTTCAGGGTATAGTTCAGTTCGAGATACATTACATTTTAGGGGGAAATCCTTTATTGGTTTATTTCACTGTTTCAGGTTGGGTTGGTGACCCTCATGATTGAAATTCTATTGCAGGTTATGTTTTAAGCCTTGGTTCTGGACCTTCCACTTGGGCCTATAAGAAACAACAAGAAATTTCACTTTCTTTAGCAGAAGTAGAGTACCAAGTAGTTTGGATTCCAACAACAACATCTGAAAACCCTCTAGTGTGACAATCAGAGTTCCATCAAGCTTGCCAATGACCCGGTTCAAAATTAGAACAAAAAACACATTGAGATACACATGCACTTCATCATAAATCTCATTAATGGTTGAGTTATTTAAGTTCTCGTTTTCCCTACAGATGATCAAATTGCAGACATTTTCACAAACTCTCTTACAGAAGTGAAGTTTTCCAAACTTTGATCTATGTTAGAAGTTCATGAAGTTTTCATTAAAGGGGGATAAGATCCAATGCCTCATTCCTTATCCTATTGTGTTTCTTTTTTAAATCTTTCAATCCTATCCCAAGTTGTTCTTAATGGGGGATATTAGGATATTTATACACTTAGGAGCTAGTTAAGATCAATTTGGTCTAATGTGTCATTAGGTAAAAGTGTGTTTCTTTAGTATGCATTAGTATGCATTAGTAGTTAGGAAATCCAACAGTCCTGATATGTTCTTTAACTAGAGTGATACAATGGTTCATATTATCCTTGATATTGATGGATACATTGATTTGTGGCTTAACTCCCGATTGGTCCATGATCTCTATTTAAAGAGGAGGGAGGGTCATTTATTGATGGCAGATTGTGAGAAGCTCTCTTTTAAATATCTATGTAAATTTTTGTTTGAATCAATAAATTTCTCTGACTGCCCACAATGGTTGGGGACGTGGATGATTCCCCATAGGGGTTTTACCACATGCAAACATCGGTATGTTGATATTTGATCTAGTTCTATGAGTGGTTACTGAAGGTGTTTGTACTCTATTTGAATACCTATGTTTTCAAACATTTTTTAGTTGGCCAAATCTGCTTTAAAAACTTCTCTCATCCTTTGGAACATTCCACTTTTTGGATGCATCTTAGGACTAGACCTTATTATTAGGGACTCTTGATTGGAGTGAATCTTTTACCTTTCTCTCCGAGACCATCCTTTGTACACTTTGTATGTCATATATGCTATTCATTTTGAATATTCTTTGCATCCACCATCATCAATATTTCAAGAAAAATTATTTTCCAACTCCACCATCCATTTATCCTACCATTATACCCCTCATGTAGGGATTAAACTTCCATATTAGTGATTCTTGGGACAATACCTTGTTCCAACATCAACATCTTCATTCATACATGTATTTCCTTGATCAATTTATCTACAATCCTTTATTGAAACATTCTAGTTCTTTGGTCAAAGATTGATTATATTCCACCATGAATTCCAAATCACAACCTTCCATGAAACCTTTGAACCAAAATTCAATTGCTTAGGTCAAATCATGGTCATAGAACTAGATATTTAATGAATTCTCAGTAGTCCACTCAATTCTTGGAAATGGATGATCTGTAAATTGTCGTGGATATTCCATTGAAATATTTCATCCCAACAGATTTGATAAATAATTGGAATGTTTGTATTTAGGTTGTTTTTTCCTATAGATTTCCAGAATATTTAGTTACTATTTTTTCTTCTTATGCGTGAAATAGATAAAAATTGAAAAATAGATAAGAGTAAAATAAAATCACACCATCCAAAATAAACATAATATATGACCTAGGAAACCCAATATAGGGGAAAGATGAGGTAGAAGGTGGGGTTTCTCCACTCCCTTTTCTTGAGTATAGAAATGATGCAAGTACAAAGAAAGAGGCATTATCTATAAATTTTCCTTTGACTTGTGGTATGTATAGATACTACATAATATATCCTCCTCTATTATACTCACAGAATGCTACTCTGAGATATTTTTTCTCAGCTATGGAACAAGATACGATGCAAAATAATGGAACCCCTTCTTTGAATGGATCGATATTTAACAAAACCCGATAGCCATCCATGGGTGGGGTTTTGACTTCCTCAACCTTCAATTGTGATAAGGTTTTGGACCTTCTAGAATGTTCTTAGAAAATACACTAAGTGGCTATCCCTACATGTCTATGTAATGGAGGATAACGTGTCATCCACTCACACCATGGTGATTAATAAGGTAGGTCAACTTGTGGGAGACATAAATTTCTCATATGAACTTTGATTGACAAATGGTATGCACCATTGGAAATGTATCAATGTGTAGAATGTATAATATTCCTCAATAATAAGGTTTGGAAAAAAAATTGTCCTTTGATGCCTCAAAATAACATATCCCAATAGCCATCTATGGGTAGGGTTTTGACTTCCTCAACCTTCAATTGTGATAAGGTTTTGGAACTTCTATAATGTTATTATAAAATACACTAAGTGGATAGCCCCATAGGTTTATGTAATGGAGGCTAATGTGGCATCCACTCAAACAATGGTGATCAATACGGTAGGTCAACTTGTGGGAGACATAACTTTCTCATACGAACTTTGATTGACAAATGGTATGCACTGTCGGAAATGTATCAATGTGTAGAATATATAATATTCCTCAATAATAAGGTTTGGAAAAAAAATTCTCCTTTGTTGCCTCAAAATGGATCTGGAATATTTCATACAGTTTTTTGGACCAAATTTCCAAATTTGGACCAGCCGTCGAAATGGCCCTACAAACTGATTTCTCTAATTTGTCCACTGAGAAAGTACTAAGATAGATGAAAAATAATATAATGGTCCAATATGGATCATAACTCCCATTTATGGAGGCTTTTGGTCCCCAAAATATTTACTAAATGAGGTGAGGGAAGTTTTCCTCTACATTCTCCCTAGAGTACAACTTTGTTTTTCCTAGAAGTTGTACTTTCAATCCATTATACCAAAGGTCATGTTACCCTTGTCATGTAGTTCTAGACTGATTATGAAAAACTGTGTCCTCTACCTACTCTTGATAAGCATGTTGTTCTAAGTCCTATATGTAAGGTAGAACTTGCTCCTCCTCTTGATCCAACATGGAAGTCCCATAGAGTTTGAGATTCTCCACATTCACTACTAAGTAAATGCACATGTATGGGGGTAGACTAAGTTTGTATGCATTATATCCCATGTTTTTCAATACCTAAAAAGGAGTATACTACAAATCCTTGATATTCTTACCAGGGCCATGTATCCTTTTCTTATTCAGCTATAACCATACTCTGTCTCCAACTCTAAGTGTTGTCTCTATTTTGTGTTGGTTATTCCTAGCCTTGTACTTTTCTGGTGACTTCTTTAGTGTCTCTTGTACTTACAAATGGATCTTCCTGATATTCTCAAAAAACAAATCTTCTTTTAATGCATCTCGTGTGAGGTCCTCCCTAACTCCTCCTTGTTGTACATATACAACATCTAAGGGTGAAGGTGGAAAATACCCAAAGCAAGTTTCAAAAGGTGACTTACTAGTAGAAGCGTAAATTTATCTTTTATAAAAGTGTTGTGTATAGATCAAATTTTCATCCCAAGTCTTCAGATGCTTCTAATTGTAACCCCTCAAAATATTCACCAAATTACTATTGACTACTTTTGTATTCCCATATGTCTATGAATGGAATGTTATAGACCTCTTCAATTTAGTTTCCATCTTTTCCCACAATATAGTCCAAAATGCACTAAGAAATACGATATCCCTATCTGAGATGATGCTCCTTGGTATTCCAAAGTGCACCCAGACTTGTTCAAAGAACACGTTTTATTCTTCCTATCCCTTAATGGTATTTTTACAAGGCATGATAATGTACAGTTTGTTGAACCTATCAAATACCACAAATAAATAGTCGTGTCCCTTCCATGTGGTTGGTTAACCTCCTACAAAATCGATGTAAATGATTTTGCAAGGTTGAGTGGGTACATGTAAGGGATGGTATAGACCTTGCTTCTTATTACTAGGCTTGTTGGTACAACAAAGTATACATCCTATAATATATCATGCTACATCTTCTTTCATTCTGGGCCAGTACATGTACATTTGTAAATTGGTAAATATCTTTCCAACACCAAAATGTCTTGCAACCTTGAAGGTGTGAGCCTCTCTGATAAGTTGTAGTTGTTCATATTTATGGACATAGACCTTATCAATATTGCAGAGTAATCCATTATGGAAATTATAGTAAACCTTGTCATCAAGTTCTTCTATATGAATTTGGCCATGTAGCTGCTGAAACAACTTATTGCAGTCGTCATCTTCTGTGTATGCCTCTTTGTATGCATCATGGGTAAAAGGGTCCATGTGCATAAAATTTCCCAAAGTTGTAATATTGGATGCGGGTGGTTGTTAAACCATGCCTACCAATTTATTTGTGATACACTTCTTACACTTTATGAATAAATGATTTTTTTTTAAAAACCCCATCCACTTGTAATGCCTAGTTTGTTGCAACATACTCTGGGCTTGAAAATATTGTAGCGGTTGGTGATAAGTGTCTATTATGGTATGCTTTCCCATCAAATAGTGCTTCCACTTTTTGAAATATTTTACCAAGGCATAGAGCTCCTTGTCATAGGTAGGGTAGTTGAGAACCGTTGCATGAAATACTTCAGAATGATAGCATATGGGCCTTCATCCCTACATTAGTATTGCTCCCATGGCATACTGTTGATGGGTATATGTGAACACACTATCAACGGGAAGGGAAGATCTGGTCTAGGGTTGTCTAAATAACCCAAGCCATTTGAAATAACCTACCCTGATGGGTTTTACGGCTCCGTTAGCTGGTGAAAACACTAAGGTAAACTAAGAAAGAAAATTGACTATCTATCTGTACAAAACCACTATGTACATTTGCTACTATATCTATCTTTGATATATAAATACCACACAATCTTATTTATATTATATAAAATATTTATGTACATATACAAGGTTTGTGTAAAGCCTTGTGAAACTAAAAATTGTTCTACTGACAGAGTTTACGTAACACATGAAAGATAAGGGAAACTATTCGGTAACTAATTAATAAATTAATAAAAAATAAGCAAATAACACTAAAAAGGAATGAATATGATTTATAATGATATAACTAAAATGATCAAAGCATTTAAAGTTTGAGTTGTAATCTTATCCATTCAATAAAATAAATAAACTAATAAAAATAAACTGACTTGTTGCTGATCAAAAACCAAAAAAAAAAAGAACTGTGATTTTTGTCTTCCTGTGTAAGATATGCTCCAGTAACCTATTTGCCAAGAAGAAATCTATGGCAAGCACTTTACAGAATAGAAAAATAAAATTATGATATTACCTGAAGAAATTCAAGCAATTTCAACAATTCATAGGTGACTTATAAGGAACAGAAAGACAAATATAATCCATTATGATGTTATGTAATTCAATACACAGAGAATGAAAGAAAATCCAATCATATGCAATTGATATAAAAAATTCAAATGTTCAAGACAACTCAGAACACAAAGATATATGTCTTATGTTTAATATATCATATGGATCATAATAACTAGAAATAATGAACTATGTCATGAACAAAAAGAAAAAAGAAATCAAAGCATATATATAGATGAACAGACGGAAGTTAATTCAATAAATATATGTTTTAAGATCTGAAAAATATGAAAGGTAACACAACTAATAAATAATCACATTAAACAATTTACTGTCCAGAGGAAAGCCATCAAGAAAACTGCCTTTTCATATCTTTCATTCAAAAAAAACTTAGTCCATTCTCCCATGTTCCAATTGTTGTTGTTTCCAAATAAAAAATGAATATTTAAAGGGAATATTGGTTGTTTCTCATATCCATAGGATAGAGATCGATCTGTCCAAAATAAGGAGATTCTAACCTCCAATCTAAACTAGGAAAAATAGCAAAATTATAACAAGTTTAACAAGTTTGTTAAAAATGATCATTCATGATCAACAACTTCTTGAGAAAGAACCTAACACTTTTCAAAAAAAGAAATATCACCCCAGATTTCTTATAGCATAATCATCTCATATATAAGCAATACAAGTGTGATAAATACCATGAAAAGGACAAAAACAAATAACATCAAAATCTATTTAATTAATTTAAGACTGGATACAGAATCTTCGATTATGTAGCTAGTCTATTACAAACAAATCGTGTTATTTTAAAACTTATTCAATCACAATAGAAATGGCATTTAATTACCCAAAATTAGGGATTCAAAAGTGATGGATTGTGTACATTAGATACTGTGATGAAATTAACATTAGTTGAATATTTTATAATCATGTCTCCAAATTGCTTTGGCATTTTAAATGTGTGAGCTATGGGCTTCTGGGCTTTCAATTTTCATCTATTGTTTTCTTTTTCTAACTCTCTATTTTTTCTTGTGATATTATTTAACCACATTTGTAGATAAGGCACATTAGAGTAATACTTATGTACCCAAGATAGACAGACATGACAATGATCAAGTTCTAAACCTGGAATTCGATACTGTTGTTCCTTTTTTGAAAAGCCTTCCCTAGCTTTTAAATCAGCTTGTATGCCAGAGAATCCTTTACAATATTGAAGGCAAGGATGTAAGTTTGAGATGAAGTCATACTCAATATGGTATTCTTCATACAAGTCTTGGTCTATAATAATAGTTGGAATAGTATCATCCTTATGTTTCTTTGTATTACGAATTAACTTGGAGATGACTCAGCCAACCCTTTTATTCTTGAAATCCACTTTGCCATTAAATCGTGATGGTTTACCCTCTTTATTTAATTATTCTTCTCTGATAGGACTCATGAGCTATGGTTGAATTTCATTCATAAATCAATCCTTCAGATCAGAAACAACAACTTCTAGTAATTTCTTAGGGAGAAACTTCTTCCTTTTAACTGTTGTCCATGTTACAGGTAAGGAGACATCTTGGAAATTAGATAATGACACAGGGATTTCACCAATTTGAATTTCGATTTGTAATTCATGTGATGAATATTGCAGAGGTAAAATCCTTTCACCATTTTGTACGATGCCCACTACAGGTTCACCACTCAAGGATAAAAACTTATTTCTAATAAGAAAACTTTCCCAATTATCCCCAACACTAACCAAATGATATTCGACAAGAGTTCGGATCAAGCCATGACGATGTTACACATTATTTTGGTCACTCTGATGATGAATCTACAAGCATGTGTTTAGGCTCTCAAAACTATCTTTTACATGAGGAAAATGACTGAGTTCTTCCCCTACAAGGCATGCTTTTAGAATGGTGTCGCAAGCTGACAGTGGTACACTATGTGGAAATCCTTGATTTCTGCAGGCTACTCTATACCTGGATCTCGGGGTTTCCACAGGATTCTATATAGGCAGGGTGTGACGATGTTTGAAGCAAAGGAAAGGAAGAAGCTCACGGAGTTTCTAGAAGGAGAATCCTCTAGAATGTGAGGTGGCGTCCATATGGTTGTGATCCTATTGGATTCTTTGATTTGGTGGGATCATCCTCATCCTTTTAACCACTTCACCTTCTCCTATATAATGATGGGTTTCTCATGGAAAAGGTTAAGCAAGATTGAGAAAATAATTTTTGAAAGAATAGGCTGAAGACTATGTGAAGGATCCTGTTACAACTGATGCTTGAGGCCTCCACTTGTCCATCAATATTTTGTGGACCATCTTCATACAAATTTAGAAAAAGTGTATGTGTGTGTTGGAACAAAGGACCACTAAAAGGGAACTTGCGAGATCAAGGTAATTTGGTTGTATCTTCCACTTTTACTTAATATAATACGGTGACATGTTTATTACCCATAAAATCATTAGCATTTTATTACATGACTCCTTAATCACATGTTTAGGTTTTCATTGAATCTATTATTGTTGCTTTCACTTTGGTTGGTTTGTGTCATTGAAGGTATGATCTCACAAGAATACCAGAGCAAAGCAGGGACAACAAAGACATAATGAAGTGATATCTAAAGGTATGTCATCCATTCCTTCTTTGGTGGTAAATTCAATGATTGTAACTTAGGGAAAGCGTCATGTCTTGTCTTGTTTTGTTCTATATCCAGGTGGATCTAGGGAGATTAGTTTATGTCCGCATTCACCAATTTATCCAATAACAGATGGAACATGCTGGCTTGAGGATTGATAATTGGACGTTGATAGAACTTGGCCATTTCTTATAGGCTTTGAAGCAAATAGAAAGGTAAATTTATATGAAAACCAAGGAAAACCATGAGAAAACGTATGTGGAAATAGAAAATCAAACTAAAACAACCTCCACAGGTTATAAATTGCTTGATGATCAATGAGAGGTCGTGCCATTTATACTAGAATAAATATAGGGGTAATCCTTTGACATGATATTTCATTTGTTTAGACACTAGAAATGACTTCCAAGGGATATTTTCTACCTTAATATTTTTAAACTATTTATTTCTAGAAGCAGAGAGATCGGTTGCTCTGGCAATAAAACCCTCATAAACTTGAAACTGCACATCACCGAATCTAACTGTCATGCCATCAAACATTTGGGAAAACTCTTTGGCCACATCTAAGTTGAAACCCCTAAATGACTGAACGAAAGGTAGCCACCCAACCTGGGTAAGTCTCTCAGTGACACCATCGTTACTTAGCAGGGTTTGGGAACCATTAGGTTCAATCCTAATGACATGAGACATAGTAGAGATGAATCGGAAAACAATGAAATGAACTTTGCGGGGATAATCAAAATGAAATTTGAGTAGGGTAAAGAGATAAACTTAAAAGTGAGACAGGTAAACATACCTAATGCGAGGAGAAATGTGCATAAAATGAAAGTACTTGGTTATCATTCTTGACTTGGAATACTGATTTCCTCCAACCAAGAAAAGGACAGGCATGGTATGGACAAAAAAACTCATGTAGCCATTCTTGTTCGCCACGAAACCTATTTTGCAACCCGACAATTTTCCCTCGATGAGATCATAATGCATGAAATATCCAGAAAATTCGGTGAGGAGTAAGGACCATCATAAATGAACATGGTATAGCGTAGGTTTTGGTGGTAATGCTGAGGTGTTCTCCCAAGCAATTAGATTTCATCAAAGATTTTCAAATTGCAATGATTAGCCTAAGTTCAGATATAGGTTGATATATAAAAACAAAAATGCATATGTAGCCATTTCTCTTACCTAAAAGATAATCAATATTTTGTTTAAATGTAACGATAATTATTTAGATCATAATTATTAGATAAATGTAACGATAATAATTATGACAAAGGGGGAGATATTTATCAGATGCAAAGGTAAATGCTTGGAGAAAGAGCATAGAGGCATGGCTCCAGGGGGAGAAATGGTCAGAGGGGGAGCATGAGTGATATGACTTCAGTATTACATCATAGTGTTTCCATCAATGCCAAAGGGGGAGATTTTTTTATTAATTTGGATGGTTTTCATTGATGTCAACCCTTGAAGAAAGTTCGGTAGTGAATTTCGGCAGCACAAAGGTTTGGGTAATGGACCAAAGTTTGTTTGATGGATAATGGTATGAGTTTTGATATATTTGCAGGCAATACTATTCTATATGGACAGTACATGTCATTCCATTTCTGGTGGTATTTGGAATGTCACATAACTCCTCACGGTTAAAGAGTTATGGCCATGTGAAGTTGGAGAACCCTCATGAGTCATCTAGAAGCCCCAAAAGGTCAAAGTAGTCAAAGTGGCTGCAAAGAAAAAATTATTTAAATAATAAAGTGAAGCGATGCGTGTACTATAAGTCAAAGTGGACACAAAAGAAATTATTTAAATAATAAAGTTAATGGAGAAATTACTAAGTGGACAAGTGGTTAGAAGTGGGTTAGCCCTAAAATAAGGAAAGTGGTTTAAGAGATTTTAGAAGGTAAATAATAAAGTGAAGTGATGAGTGTACTATAAGTCAAAGTGGATACAAAATAAATTATTTAAATAATAAAGTTAATGGAGAAATTACTAAGTGGACAAGTGGTTAGAAGTGGTTTAACCCTAAAATAAGGAAAGTGGGTTAAGATGGTTAAAAGGTAACCCCTTCAAGAAGCTACATGAAAGTATAAATAAGAGGCAAGGCTCTCTCATTTTAATCACACTTGAGAATATTGAATATACACAAGTGATTGAGGTAACCAAAGGATATCTAAGCCAAATTTTAGAGGGAAGGTTAATTAAAGAAGGCCAAAATTCAAGGGAGGATAAATTCTTTTGATGATTCTTTCTAAGGTATATTATTTAGAGGTCATCTCACCATTTTTGCAATAACGTTTTTTCTAGAATGATTCAGACTGTGAAATTGGGAGGTCATTGAGGAAACATATCCAAGTAGCGCTGATAAAACTTTTAGCTTGTGGGTCGTTGTATTTTTGGAGTTACACGCCGTGGAAAATAGGGTTTGTGGCTAGTCCTCAAACTAGTCTAAAATAGGTGTTTTGGGTAAAAACATAATAACTTATTCATAACAGATCCAAATTCAGTAAGAAAAAAATTATTGGTTAGAGTACAGTATGTAGTATTCTATGTACAATTTTAATATCCATACAACAAAGATTCTGTGTGGGGCATGCTCTACAAGTTCGCTCTCTAGAATAAGTCAAAATTCAACAAGGTATGTCATTTTTTCTATAAATCCTTTTCTGAGAGGTTCCGAGTAGTGAAATATGGAGGAATTGCATAAAAGACAATGAATAACATTATGTACCATTTTCATATCTTTATTCATTACATGTACATAGTTATTATTTTTGCAAGTTAGGGTCTTTGACTAATCCAAAATTAGTCATGTGAGACTAAAGTAAAGTTTGATGAAAATGCTAGTCTCTTGTTGTTAAAGTTAAGGAAGGTTTGCAGGTATGTGATGATATACACTAGGTCCGTTACAGAGTTACAAATCATATTTGGATGATGAAATGGATGAGGAATTTTGGTTGAGGTACATGTTGGGTACATGGTTGAGACAAGTAATTGATGAGTTGGCACATACATGAGGTGTATAGTTGATGATGTTGGTACATCTTGATGAGTCATAGTTGATGAGTAGTTGATGCATGATTGGTACATAATTGGTACATGGTTGGAGGCACTTGTTAGTAGTATTGTTGACACATGGTTTATGGATGATGTAGCACACTTTCTTGGTATATTATTAGAAGCACATATTGACGTTGGTGATGATTATGAGTTGTTGTCTTATGCTTGGTTGATGCACATCTTGGTGATATTGTGAAAATGGTTGAGAGTTGTCTTGGTGATTGATATTGGTGAGTAGATATGATTTGGTTGATAATATTGATGAGACAGGTTGTTGTGATAGGTTGTTTGGACAAGTTATTGTGACAGGTTATTTGTACATGTTTGGTGCATGGTTGATGCACTTGTTTATGGTACAAGTTGAGGTACAGTTTGATGTATGGTACATGTTGGCACAGGTTATTGGTATAGGTTTTTATAGGTTGTTTGGTATAGGTTTACAACAATATATCTCACAGTGATAGTGTGACAGTGGTTCCATCATCCTACTTCTACGTTAGGGTGGTTGGATGGGGCAAGGACATGTGGTTGTAGCCACCTTTCGATTGTAGTTGGAGAACATAGGGGGTTGTAGCCTCCTTCTAGTTGTAGCCAAAGATTTTTGGAGTTGGATCTTTCCTCAGGTTGTATCATAACAAACTAGGGGGTTGGATCCTCCTTCCAGTTACAGTTGGAAAACAAAGGAAGTTGGTGCTTCCAAGGAATGTAATTCTTAAAGACATAAGAAAAAACATTTCATGGTTTTCTCCTGCTTTGGGTTTCCACGTAAAAACATTGGTGTACTTTTTATGTGTATGATTTCTTATTTGTTCATTGTTTATTTACTTTGCAACTATTGGATGATAATGCTACATTGATATAACACTTGCATTTTGTGGTTAAAAAGGATTGTATTTCTCTATTACTGATTCACCCCCCCTCTCAATAATCCAACACTTTCATAGATGATTGTGTAGACCCCCAGATCCTTGAGGAGTACATCTAGGCTCTTCATAAAGATACCCAACATGATGACCATGTTTATGAACTCAGTGGTGTACTCATGTACGCTTTTCCCTTGCCTCTGCTTGAAGTACTACCACTGTATCCATTGGTCCTCTACATACCTGATAAGGTAGAATTGGGATTTGATGAAAGTTTTTTAGTCCTCCCACCAAGTTACTAGGAGATCACCCTCCATCCTAAGTGTTTTTTGTAGCTTTCCACTAGGTTAAAGCATGGTCATATAGTTTTAATATAGAAAATGAAATGTTTTTCTGTTAATCTATATGGTGATTACTAAAATAAAATTCTAGTTGTTTCAACTAATGATTTAGTTTTAATGCATTAATATCACCTTGAGATTGGTTTATGTCCACTTATACTTCCATATTTAATTGTGACTTTGAAGGGTTTATGGCACTCAAAATTGGACACTCTTTCTTTGATCCTTTACATGACCCCTTTTTTTAGTCTTCCTGATCTTCAGATTTCCCCTTCGATATGTTCTCTGAGTTAGAGTCCCCATCATCTCCAAACTGTCTGAGATTGTTTAATAAAGACACCATGAGGAGGATCATATTGTGACTGATGTTGGAAAATTTCACTTCCAACCTCTCAAATCTCTCTTCTGCTCAATATCGAGGGTTTTTATGAATAGACTCATCTACCATGGTTGGGATTTCTACAACTTATCTTTCAAATGATTCATAGATCCTGTAAATTTCCACAAATACCCAAAATAAAAATGTACTATGATACCAATATGATCTGTAAACTTCTATGGATATTCCACTAGAATTGTTCATCACAACAAATATGATAAATAACTAGAATCTTTATTATTAAGGTTATTTTTCCTTTAGATTTCTAGAATATTTAGTTACTATTTTTTCTTCCTATTCATGAAAGAGACAAAATTAAAAAAATAAAGAACAAAAAAATTAAATCACACCATCCAAAAAAAAGCATAAGATATGACCTAGGAAACCCAATACAGGAGAAAACCCCGCTAGAAGGTGATGTTGATCTTCTCTCTTTTCTGTGGTATAGAAATGATGCACATACAAAGCAAGAGGCACTCTTTGTTGAGTTTCCTTTGACCTACGGCTTGTATGTCTGCTATAAAATCTCTCCTCCTCCGTTATTCTCACATAATTCCACTTTTAGATGTTTTTTCTCAACTATGGAACAAAATACAATGAAAAAGAATGGAAGTACCCCTTCTCCTCCTAATGGACCGATATTTAACATAACCTGATAGCCATCTAGGAGTAGGGTTTTGACTTCCTCAACCTTCATTTGTGATAAGGTTTTGGACCTTCTAGAATGTTCTTAGAAAATTGACTATGTAGATATCCCCAAATATTTAAGTAATGGAGGTTGATGTGGCATCCACTCACACCATGGTGATCAATATGGTAGGTCAACTTGCGAGAGGAATAACTTTCTCATACAAGCTTTGATTGACAAACGGTCTACATCATTGGAAAGGAATCAATGTGTGTAATATAGAATATTCATCAATAGTAAGCTTTGGACCAAAATTGGATGTCCCCCAACCCAACTGAAGGACATTACGGCGAAAAATACTGATAAAAATGAAATTTATGTTAACTAATTAATTCATTTACAGTTAACTAATTTCCTATAACTTACAACTACGAATTAAAATAGATTTATCTATTGTATACAAAAATAAAATAGAAGCATATACAAAATGATAATAATCAACATGATATGCATCTAAACATCTCATTACAAAAACATATAAATGATTCTCATTTACACATAGTTCATGCACAATAATAACACATGTAAATAACTCAGGAACAAGATAAAACATTTATCTTTTAACAATGGTTGTGCAACCAGATGCTTGGGACAAAAATTCCACACAAACATAGACTGATTGTTCCAAATCTCAAAATCCAATCACCCCCTAGCCAAGGCTAGTAATCCAAAACACAAGGTGGTCTCTCACTATCCACTCATAGCTTAGAAAACTCACAACCCACTAATATCTTCCTACAACTATCCTGATTTTCAACCAACTATCTTCCTCTTGACCCACCCAAAATAAGGAATGTACCCCTTCAGTGATATTAGTCCCTCAAGTATCCCATTTGTTTATCAGGGCCTCTCTGGCACAATTATCTAGGAATATCTATGTTGGGAACTCAAGGGAACTTGCAGCTAGGAAAACTACTAGCAAAAGAACAACAAACACTTGTTGTTTTAGTGCAACTCACTCAGGATTTCACTCTCCATTCATGACAACCTGGCCCTTCAATTTATATCTCCAATACAGTTTGAATACACTCTATCTTTCACTACAATTCTCCCTCCATGGCTGAACCATATCCAAGCACTCTTTGTTCCTCTCTACTTGCTTCTCATGCACAAAACATGACAAACTAAAATTGTTGTCCCAACCCATACGAATTTCCTCTGTTTGGATTTCCTTTATTCAATCACACTCTTCCCCCAAGATGATTTTACTCAACCCCCATGTGGCCAATAACTATGGGATGTGACTACTCACCACTACCCTCTTACATGTATTGAATGATTGTATTTTGGAACACTCAATCATAAATGTGAAGGTTCATATACAAATAGAAAATTTCATAAAATAGGTTGGATTAATATACATGGGTAATTCCGCCGTGGACCCCTATTAGACATTATCCTAGACACTCCCCACTCTTGTATATTAATTCATCCCCCATCTCTATCCATGTCCCCCTTAGCACATGGAATCACATTTTATTATTAAACATCAAAATACAATTTGCATATTACATCGTTTTGGCCGCAGCCACAAATTATATCTACATTAAGAATAAATTAAACTGGGGATTATAGTGGGGTTGTTACACAAAAATAGTGTCATTTTATGCCTCAAAATGGCTTTGAAATATTTCATACAATTGTTTGGACCCAAATTTCCAAATTTGGACCAGCTGTTGAAATGGCCCTGCAAGTTGATTCCTCCAATTTTTCCACCTATAAAGTACCGAGATAAATGAAAAATAATATAATGATCCAATCTGGATCAATGCAAACCAATGATATTGCTTCTTTTTAAATATTTCCAATTATTCATGTAGTTTTACTAGAAATTAAGCCAAAACAATATCATGTGAACTCTTGAACAAGTGTTTATCCTTATATATCCTCACGTATGTATGCAATTGCTTGTCATGCAAACCCATTTACCTACACTTCCATCTAGTTTTGAAGCTCAACTTTTAATAGTCTCCACTACATCTCCGCTAATGTACAATTGTCAATGTCATGACAACCAAAACCATGTTATTGTCTCTTGTATAGACCCAAGGTCAACAAAACGTGTAAATAAAAACTCCACAATAGTATAATATGTTGATGTATCTAACCTTTCAAAGGAAGAAGGTTTCACATGAGGCATGTTTGATAGTTTCCAATTAATTAACGTGTAGAGTAATGGAGAATAGTGGAAATACAAAATCCATTTTCTAAACTTTAATCACATGCATATAATGAAAATAAAATAATAATATGTACGTAGAGATTACAACAATGTCAACATCATAAAGATACACCATAAAAAATTAAAAATGAGTAGAATTGTAATGAAATCCCATTATATTAGGTAGATTATGGATTGCATGTAGGACTTATGCCTTCAACATCATGACAATTTAGTAGTCTCATAATCAAGACAAGCTACATGTCTTATGTTACACAAAACTAACTTCAGACACCAGGGGTAAAAAACATTAATTGATACATTCAATCATGAACCCTTACATAATAGACTTAATATCTTATATATTGGAAACTAAGCCAGTTACAAAATATTATAGAATATCCTAGAACCTAACAGCTGTAATCCACTTCTACAAAATGATGATGAACCTTAGGAAAATGCACAGAGGATCCTAGTACCTTATTTACATGGAGGATCCTCATCTTTTTACCTATATGTGTATTCAAGTCTCTATTTCTCTAGGTCTTCAACGGGTCCATCCTCTATTGTTTAGTGCTATGGGCCATTGGTACTTAGGAAAAATGAGGGCATAACAACTTCTTATCATTTTATCATATACTTTTACTAGTCATTATATGAATTAATGAGTATCATAAACATTTCTATGGAATTATTATTCTTACTACATGATTTTCAAATATCAAACCAATACTTATATTAAATATCAAACCAATATAGTATTAAATATCAAATCAATACTTATATGTATGAACACATGATTACTTAATATGGTTGTCATGGTTGAGGTTATGCAATGTGGCTTATGGTATTCTTCATGTAAATGTGTTGAAAGTGCACAAAAAATATCTAGCTAGAAATTGGCATACAAAGTTTGCAGAAAAAATATGAGAAAAGAGAAAAAGGAGAGAAAGAATGGAAGAATTCTCATTAACCAAATGAATGAATGATAATTTACACATGATATACTCTGAATAAATAAACTAATCTTCACTAGAGGAGAATCCAATGCACCATATTGGTGGTATAGATTGAGTTGGACACACACCAATAGTTACAGGAGTAAATTGCCACCTAGTCTAGTCTCTCAGGCAGTTATGAGAGTGAAATACCACCTAGTATGAGTTAACTAGTATCTTAGTCTTCAGTTAATTGATTAAAACAAAGTGAAGTGAGGAGGAGATCAAGGAATCATGAGTAATGTGCTAGTCTGGTGATAATCCCAAGGACAATGCACATTAGCTAGTGATGATCCCAATTTGGCATCTAGACTCCACTCAACTGATCAAACTGAAGTGTGAACTGAAGAGAATATTCTCCCAGAGGAATCTCTTGAAAATATACGAGAATAAATAATGACTAATAAACATAGGGAAAACCTTAGGAAAAGGAAATCCTAGGTGTGTGTGAAGTATCTCCAACACCCCCCTGTACATCACTATGGTGAAAATAAAGAATGGGTCCCGACAACGAGGCCATGTTAGGTACCCGAATACAAAAGATACACTAAAATAAANGCCCCCCCCCCCCCCCCCACTATATGTCTACATAGTGTGTTTTCAACCAGTGGAGTGTCCCCTCCATCCTCAAGTCTGAATCCTGATAGGAAAGGAGTTGAGGAAAAATTGCATTCTGTCATGTGAAATCTATCAAGGAGATATCGTGCATACTTGGCCTGAGATAGTTTGATTCATGATGCATCCTGACTGATCTCGAGTCTAAGGAAGAAATGCAGCGGACCTATGTCCTTCATCAAGAACCTATCATGCAGAATCCTCTTTACTATAGCAATTGGTGATCAGTAAATCATCAGCATACAAAACTAGGAGTAGAAATGAATCAACCGTCCTGAGCATGTAAGCATTCGGGTCTAACTTACAATGTACAAAGTTCTGTGATAGCAGGTAGGAGTCCATCTTGGAATACCATACCCTCAGGTCGTGTTTGAGGCCTTAAAGAGACTTCTTCAATTGAAAAACCAAAGATGAATCCTGCATAAATCCATGGGGATGCTCCATATAGATATCCTCAGAGAGATCATCGTGAACAAATGCATTCTTTAGGTCCATCTGTTGGACTTCCCATCCCTTGGTTGTCGCAATGGAAGGTGCCAAACGTATGGAATCCATATTCACTACTAGAGTGAAGGTGTCATGATAGTCAATGCCATGCACCTGATGCAAGCCTTTGGAAACTAGCCTGGTTTTCTATTTGCTAACCTATCCATCTGTTGTGATCTTGGTCCTATAGAACCATATGCACCTAACAAGTTTCCTTCCTAAAGGAAGGGGAACCAAATACCAAGTCTCTTTCTCGAGGAGGGATTTGTACTCCTCATGCATGGCGGATTCCCAAAATGGATTTGCAGCAGCCTCACCATACTACTGTGGATCTAAAGAATGAACCAAGAAAATATTCTTGGGTGGCATCAGTTCATTGGTAGTGAGTGCAAGAGGGGGATCCTAGAAATCAGATTGAGTACTCCTAGTATCAGTTGGATCCCCAAAAATATATCTTGCATTCTAAAGAGTAGTCTTGGCCCACTTGGGCCTCTACTCTAGCTCTGCTTCTGCATGTACTAAATCTGCATCTGAATGTATTGAATCTGTTTCTAGATCATCTTAATCCTATGAATTAGAACTCCCATATGAATAAGAGTAGGCATGTTCATTCTCGTCATCTTTGACAGGTGAAAGAACAAAAGTGTCTGCATGCGGCTATTGAAGTACATGCTAGACACTTTCCTTGAATTTGACACTTCACTCAATGGTGAGTTGGTCTGAGGAAAGATCAATGAGTATATATCCCTTCACACCGTCGGGGTATCCAACAAAGATACACTCTATGCTATGTGGATCAAGTGTCTTCCTCTTCTCATAAGGATCCTTGTCCCATGCATGTGAACCAAAATTACGGAAGTGGGTCACTTCTAGTTTGAGGCCACTCCAGGCCTCATAGGGGATCTTATCCTGGAAAAATCTATCGGGAGATATTTTTTGGATGTAGGTTGCATAATTAATTTCTTCATCCTATAATCTCCATGGAAGTGACTTTGCATGTAGCATGCAATATGCCATATGTTTTAGAGATCTATTTTTTCGCTTAACAACTTAGTTTTTCTACGGAGCATAGGTAACTGTTTACTGCAACTGAATTTTGCCTCATGAAAATATTTTGTATCTCATGGATGAAATACTCTCCCCCATTATGTGTTCGGAGGATTTTGATTTTCTTTCCTAATTGTGTCACAACAAGGGATTTGAAATATTTGAGGTGATGAAAGACCTCTGATTTTTTCCTGAGAAAGAAAATCCATGTGAAGCGTGAGAAATCATCAAAAAAAATGAGCACATACATTTCTTTATTGACTCATGGATGTATACAAGGTCCCATGAGGTCACTATGGATCATATCTAAGTGAAAGGAAACCTTTTGAGCCTTTCCTTTGTCGAAATTCTCTTGAGGGTGTTTTCCAAGAACACATCCCTCACAAATTCCTTTGGAGAAGTGGATGTCAGGTATACCATCAACGATTCCATACTTTCTAAGATGTTTCTTATATATGAAATTTAAATTCCCAAACCTTTTGTTCCATATCCTACTTCTTTCATTATCATGGGTAAGCAGTAATGCAGAATTTGGTTCAATAAATTCAAAAAATGTAGAGAGTCTAGATTGATGATTTACCTCACCGGTAGCAACCTAGGAATTGGTTTGCATGTCATAGATATCCACTACAATAGTTGCGAGTATGACTCTCTTTCTGGTGTCGTATTTTTTCATCTGATACATGGAGAGAAAATTTATGGAAATTTTGGGATCATGTAGCACATTCTCGAAGCTTTTGTTTGTGATTTTAATTCTTCCTTTGCCAGTGACCTTGACTGGAGATTTTTCCCCCATCAGAATAGGATGAAATTTGCATGCATACAATGAAGAATATACTTCTTTTGTGGAAGTTATTTGGTGTGATTCACTTGAATCTATGATCCAAGCATCGGGGGAGGATTTGATGGAAATCAAAGCATGGCTAGAATTGTCTGTCTTGGGATTCCGATCTTCTGACTTCTTCTTCTTGGAAGCCTAGGGGATGCGATATCCAAGGTTGTTTTGTTGAATTATTTGGGCCATTAGATCTATCTATTTCTTCATACATGTGGATTCTGGATGGAATTCTTTATGGCAGTAAGTGCATTTCTTTCCTTTTATTCCCTTTCCACCTTTGGATCCAGAGGCATCGTTTAAGGGTTTTGAGTACCCTTCCTTCTTTGGATTTGCATGTTCTTTCCTTTTGTATTTGTCTTTATATTTATGATATTGATGACTGCTACCATGTTTCACAGTAATTGCATGCACCTTTGGGCCTTTGATTTTTCTCATATTGATGAGTTTCTTATGTTCTTGTGTCAGAGACTCGATAAAGGACTCAAGAGAGGGAATCGTCCAAGTGGCTCTAGAGGAAAGCCTAATTGAATGAAATGTAGATACAAACACTAATTATTCTAGACCAATTTTGGAGAGAATGGTAAGAACAATTTGTTTCTCCTCATAATTTTCCCTCCATGGTTGAAGCAACTCCAAGCTCTCTTTGTTCCTCTCTACCTTCTTCTCATGCACAAAACTTGACTAACTAAAATTGTTGTCCCAACCCATACGAATTTCCTCTCTTTGGCTTTCCTTTCTTCACTCACACTCTTCCCCCAAGATGATTGTACTCAACCTCCATGTGGCCAATAACTATGGGACGTGACTACTCACCTCTACCCTCTTACATGTATTGAATAATTGTATTTTGGAACACTCAATCATAAATGTGAAGGTTCATATACAAATAGAAAATTTTGGAAAATGGGTTGGATTAATATACATGGGTAATTCCCCCGTGGACCTCTCTTGGAAATTATCATAGACACTCCCCCTTCTTATGGACTAATCCATCCCCCATCTTTATCCATGTCCCCCTTAGCAAATGGAATCACTTTTTATTATTAAACATTGAAATACAATTTGCATATTACATCGTTTCAGCCGTAGCCACACATTATATCTACATTAAGAATAAATTAAACTAGAGATTATATTAGGGTTGTTACACAAAAATAGTGTCATTTTATGCCTCAAAATGGCTTCAAAATATTTCAGACAATTTTTTGGACCCAAATTTCCAAATTTGGACCAGCTGTTGAAATGGCCTTGCAAGTTGATTCCTTCAATTTTTCCACCTAGAAAGTACTGAGATAGATGAAAAATAATAGAATGATCCAATCCAGATCAATGAAAACCAATGATATTTCTTATTTTTAAATATTTCCAATTATTCATGCAGTTTTACTAGAAATTAAGCCCAAAAAATATCATGTGAATTGTTGAACAAGTGTTTATCCTTATATATCCTCACCTATGTATGCAATTGCTTGTCATGCAAACCCATTTACCTACACTTCCATATATTCTTGAAGCTCAAATTTTAATGGTCTCCACTACATCTCTGCTAATGTACATTTGTCAATGTCATGACAACCATAACCATGTTGTTGTCTCTTGTATAGTCCCAAGGTCAACAAAATGTGTAAAGAAAAACTCCACAATAGTATAATATGATGATGAATCTAACCTCTCAAAGGAAGAAGGTTTCACATGAGGCATGTTTGATAGTTTCCAATTAATTAATGTGTAGAGTAATGGAGAATAGTGGAAATACAAAATCCATTTTCTAACCTTTAAACGCATGGATATAAGGAAAATAAAATAATAATCTATACGTAGAGATTACAACAATGTCAACATCATAAAGATACACCATAAAAAATTAAAAATGAGTAGAATTGTAATGAAATCCCATTATATTAAGTAGATTATGGATTGCATCTAGGACTTATGTGTAATACGCCAAGTATGAGCCCCAATTTTTTTATGAATTGTAAACATGTTTTGTAGGCTGGTGAGCTGAGCAATTATAAGTTGGTAGGCTTATGTGTTCGTGAGCCGGAGAGCCTAGGTGTTAAAGGCTAGGACCCTGTTTTGTACATGTAAATATTCATATTATTAATATAAAAACATCATTGTGTGTAGACTAACCACGAAGAAAGAGTGATGGGGGACTAAGCTCCACTAGGCTAGGTAAGGGAGAAGGGGCTGAGAGGTTTGAAAGAGGGGCTAAGCCTAATGGATTAATTCTAGGGGAATAATAATTTTTTATTATTCCAAAAGATGATTAGAAGGATATGTTTCTATCCTAAGTTTCTTTGGGAAGAGCGAATGACTTCCAAATGGAAAGGAACGTGCTTCATGAGTGACAGGTGTCAGCTCAGGAACATGCAGACTTAAGGGGGGAATTCTTGATGTTGGCACTCACACAGGAACTCTCACGCCTCGCTCACTCACTCAGGCACTCACGCACTGATAAATCTTGCAACCAACCATTTCTGCAATTGTTGAACCTAAGACCATTTTGCACCTCTGTAATTTACTAAGTCATCCCTTTCCTTACCCGAATTAGCTATTGTGGTTTGAAGAGGCAGGTTGTCAAGCCCGTGGTTGAAGAAGCAGGTTGTTAGGCCTGTGAGAAACTCTCTCTCCAGGTGAGAGAGGTGGTTGTGGATTGAAGAAGTAGGTTGTCGGGCATATGAGAAAATCTCTCCAGGTGAGAGAGTGTGTTGAGGAGGTGAGTTCTCCTAGAGGGAGTTCTGTAGACACTACTAAGCTCTTAGAATTCCAGTCTGACCTGTTGCTGAAGCCCAAGGTAAGAGAGGTGGAGCAGTTGATGGACTATGTGACAGTGAAGGTTTATACTCCAAGGGTGGGACAGGCATGTGGGGAATGAGAGTCTGTGAGTAGTGGGCGTAAGTGGCTCCTAGGAGAGAATCCTTCCTCTTAAATTATGTGACTTTCCTATTGACCTTGCCTAGCCTAGAAATCCCTTTCCCAGTGGAGTTTAGTCCTAACTTGTGGGTGACCTACTATTGAGAGTGATGAGCAGTGTAGTCTAAGGATGGGAGGTTCATGGAAGGTCTGCATGCGGTTGGTGGTTTTACTCCAGTTAAAAGATAAGTATCATTTTTGTGCTTAATTATGTATGCTATGCATGTCTGTCATTATTCAATTGTTATCATGTATTCCGTTGCATGTATGAATTACTGTTAATTCCATTTGAGTCTATATGGTAGAAGTAACTCTGTATTATTATATTTAAATTCATTAAATATGCATGTTATATATATACGTTACACAGTGGTATTGCTCATTCTGTTGATGGTCGGGGATGTTACAAATTGGTATCAGAGCTAGTTGTAGAAGACAAGGTGTTTTGGTAGTGTTTCCTAGTAGAGGTATCAGAGCCAAGGTTCAAGTACTGAGCCTAGATGGGTCGGATAAGTGGTCATTAGAACCAAGGTTTTAGGTGGAAATTGTATCAAGAGGAACCAATTTCGAACCTTAGAACATTACTGAGTGCCAAGAGCTTACCTAGGCCATGTTATGAAGCTCAGGAGGAGTAGCGGTATTATAAAACCACGACAGACGTGGTATTGGGCCACATAGTAATGTTGGTCATAGGATCTATTTGGAAAAAGGGGAATCCTTCACAACTATCAGATCTAGAGAAAGTGAAGGAGGGTTAACCTGGAAGCCTTACCATTATATCATGCCAAGAGAAGAAGGTAAGATGTGGGGTGAAAAGAGAATCAGAACCACCAGATCTATGTGCAAGTGGTTGTGAGCCATATATATCACAACAAATCGTAACTTTAGCATTCGGGAGAAGTGGGGTGTGTCAATGCACAAACTTTTGAAGCTCGAAGATCCGAAGAAAAGAGAAGATGTAGTGGGGTAGGATGACGTTTCTAGGGGTGATGTGGACCTTCCTAGTCATGCCATGTGCCACCACCTTGGTTAGTGATAGTTGTACTATGTGTACCCGGAGGTAAAGAAGTCTGGAAATTCGAAATTCGGGAGACTGGAAGGAAGCAGGTGTAAAAACTTCTGAAACCCAAAATTATGAAGTAACGAGGCATGGTGATGTCATCGAGAAGGAAGTGGACACATGGGATGTGTGCCACATGTCAGTGGGATTCAGACCCACCAAATATTGAAATGTCACTAAAAAGGTGACATGTGTCACCTTTCTGAGTGGGCCACGTGTCCATTCTAATGTTTCTCCATGTGGACCTCCTCTCGAGTATGGGTGGTGGGGGCCCTAATGGTCCCAGTGAATGCATGGCACCAGTTTTGAATTCCAAAGACTTCACACTCCAGAAGAATGTTACATAAGGAAATGAAAGGAAGAACTTTCAAAATTTCTATAATGCCCAGGTGACGAGACACAATGATGTCACCGAAGGTGACATGGAAGTGTTCGAAGACTAATGGTTCGAGAGAAGTGGGGTGTGATGATGCACAAAATTCTGAAGCATGAAGTCCCGAAGATTTGAAGCTATGAAGTCCTGGAGCCCAGATTCCTGAACTTCCACAAATGGTATCAGTCGTTGGATGTTGGGTAGTCGTGGATTGTCAATCCTCCCTACTTTGCAAGTTCGTTAATTCAGAACTCCGAGAGACTATTGATATGTTCTTTGAAATTTTTTGAAGACGTAGGCCCAAGGTCCCAAGTAAGTGCCTATAGATATAGTGCTTGGACACAGGCATTGTCATGTGGGTTGTGGGATAAGAGAAAGGGGATACTGCCCGAGAATTACTGCATAACAAGACTCAGTACGAAAATATCTATGGGGATTTATGATTGAACCAGAGTCGTAGAGAATGAAATATGAATGTTTACTTGAATCAGATTGGTTTATGGATACTTTGGAATTTGTTAAAGACTGATGGCCTGAAAATTTTTGGTTGACTGAACATTGTGTTTGCAGAGTCAACGATTTTCAGAACCGAACTGAATTTCCATAGAGTACAAAGAAATGGAGGAGGCACATAATGCTTCCATCTCAGAGAATGAAGCTAGAGGAATGCATGTCCATTTGGGAGCTGAAGGATCAAACTCCAATGGACATGGAGAAGAGATAGATAAGGAGGGAAACATGATGAAAAAAATTGGAAGATTGTAGAAATATGTCTAGACTCACAGAGCAGATAACAGGAAAATCATGAAAGCCAGGGATCAATAGGTAGAATTCAACATAAAGTTGATATAGAGCCTGGAAAGGATAGAAAATAAATTGGATAAGGGGAGTGACTCCAATAAATCAGGAAGTCACAGGTTTCCTGATCAGAAGAGGAGATCAAGGAGTGTTGGAAAACACCATCATCACTCCTGAGGGCACTCCAAGAGGAAGGCACACAGTATTTCAAGACCATCTCCTACCAGACAGCACATGAGATCTGGAGTGGATGAACCGAAGGGTTAAATGAAAAATATTAAGCCTCCTACGTTTGATGGAGAGCATCAGAAGGAGGAATATGTTGAGACATGGCTTCTTGGCATGAGGAAAATTTTCCAACTACATAAGTATTCCTCTCATGCAGAAGGAAGAATTGCAATGTATCAACTGAAAGGAAAGGAATCCATGTGGTGGGATCAACTTGTGTAGGTGCAACACATTAAAGAGAAAAATGTTACTTGGAACAAATTTAAGAAGTATTTTAAAAATAAATACGTGACTAAGGGATATTATGACAGAAAGATGAAAGAGTTCTTTGAACTCAAGATGGGTAGTATGTCCATTTATGAATATGAATGAAGGTTTTTGGAATTGATGAAGTACGTTCATTTCATCTAGTATGAGACTGTCAAAATTAAAAGGTATCTGAGTGGAATTCCATCTTCCATCGGTGAAAAGATCCAGTATGATGATCCTAAAACTATGGAAGAAACCATAAGGAGAAAAAAATTATTATATGAGAAACAAAGAGAAAAGCCTACTTTCTAAAAGTCTTGGGAAGACAAGAAGCAATTCAAGATGGATCGGAGGAAGAAGGGAATTAATCCATCATTTTTCATAAATATCCCTCAAGGACAACAAGGTTTTAGAGAACCCAGGAAGGCTGAAGTAGGTGTGCAAATACCAAGACAAACACCTATGGAATGGTGGGGTTGTAAATGAAATCATAGGTACAGAGATTTCCCCCACAGAAATGACAAAGTGAGATATGTCCACAATGTTCAACAGGAAAAAAATGTGGAGGACATGGATAGTAGAATACCAAGGATCTATGTAGCCTTGGACAACAAGCAAGCTGAGTTTCAATCACACATGATTGAAGTTGAAGGTATGATCAACAACCAAACCATTACTATTTTAATTGATTTAGGAGCTAGTCATAGTTATATAGATCCTAGAATGGTGGAAAGTTTTCATTTACCAAGAAGAAAGAATGGAAAATCTTAGTTAGTGCAGTTGGCTACAGGAGCCAAGAGAAAGGTTGTTGAGTTGGTTAAGTCATGTCCAGTGGACATGGATGGATTGAGCATAAGGGATGAATTGAAAATATTACCTTTAGGTTCCTATGACTGTCTAATTGGGATGGATTGGTTGGACCAGCACCATGCCATCTTAGAATTTTGTAACAAGGAATTCACTTGCCTGTATGAGGAAGGAAATCAAAGAACCGTCCAAGAAATTCCTAGAGTAGTTGCTATCAGAGAAATCTCAAAAATGCAATTAAAGAAGTGTTATAGGAAAGGATGCCAATTATTTGCAGCTCATATGGATGAAGCACCTAAGGATAAGGTGTCGAATATGGGAAACCATGTAGTATTAAAATATTTTGAAGATGTGTTCTAGGAGGTACCCAGATTACCCCTGAAGAGAGATATTGACTTCTCTATAAACTTGATGCTTGGAACAACTCCGGTATCAAAAACTCCTTACGGAATGAGTACACCATAGATGAAAGAACTGTAATTTTAGCTTGAAGAACTTCTAAAGAAGGGGTATATATGCCCAAGTGTGTCACCTTAGGGTGCCCCATTCTTGTTTGTGAAAAAGAAAGATGGGAAATTGAGATTTTGCATCGATTTTAGACAGTTGAACAAAGTGACTATTAAGAACAAGTACCCTTTGCCAAGGATTGATGATCTCTTTGATCAGTTGAAGGATGAACAGATATTTTCAAAAATAGATCTTAGGTTAGGGGACCACTAGGTAATGATAAATGATGAAGACATCAACAAGACCTCATTCAGAACAAGGTATGGTCATTATGAATTCACAGTGGTGCCATTTAGGTTATCAAATGCACCCGTTGTTTTCATGTGCCTAATAAATGGTGTATTCACAGAATATCTAGACAAGTTTGTCATAGTATTTTTGGATGACATCCTGGTGTATTCCATGTTAGAGGAAGAACATGAACATCATCTAATGATGGTGTTACAAGTGCTAAGAGAGAACCAACTGTATGACAAATTGAGCAAGTGCTCATTCTATCAAAAGAAGATCCACTATTTGGGACATATCATTTCAAAGTATGGGATACTCGTGGATCCTCAGAAGATAGAAGCCATTAGAGAATGGTCAGATCCCAAGAATGTGATATAATTCAGATCCTTTATGGGTCTAGCTGGAAATTACAGAAGGTTCATTGTAGGGTTCTCAAGGATAGCTCACGCCATCACTTCCTTGCAAAGGAAGGAGAAGAAATTACAATGGACAGAAGAATGTGAGAGAAGCTTCCAGCGATTGAAGAAGTTGTTAACCAGTGCTCCAATCCTAAGGATTACAGATCCAAGTGAAGAATTTGTAGTGTGTATAGACGCATGCAAAGAAGGAATGGGAGGAGTCCTTAACTAGAATGGGTTTGTAATATGTTATGAGTCTAGGAAGTTGGAGGATCATGAAAAGAACTATGCCACTCATGATTTGGAGTTGGCAGCTGTTATAACCCTAAATTGCACCACACATGCTTACCTGGCATCAGGCCAACTCATTGCCCTTCATTGCCAAAGCCATGCTGAACAACTCTTCTAAAAACTCCATTTTTAAAAAGCATCCGCTAGCAGGCCCACTACAGCCCG
>ML790954.1:260660-273675 GCA_009831015.1 Picea engelmannii
CTTTTGTGTATGTGGCACATTATGGAGATCAAAGAATTGCTCCATCTGAAGTATCCATGTGATTTGGTCCTTTCCATCAAACTTCCTCATATCAATCTTAGGAACGTGGTTGGTCTTCAAACCAAAGTTGGAGTTTCTCCATTGTTGATTCACCTTCCTTGTGTCCTCATCATGAATTTCATGGAATGCATTTTCACTTTTGGGTGTCTTCTCTATTACGAAATTTCTCAATACTTCCATGATCTCCCCTTTTAAGCCATCCATCTTAGTATCGAACTTAGCTTCCATTGAATCCATCATCTCTTGTAGTTCATCTTTGGTTATTGTCTTATTTTGTAAATCATTTATGTCCCTACGCATTTATTCACCTTCATCAAGAGTCCAATTAGGATTTTCTGGAGGCTTATTTGGTGTAGAAGGTCCCTTTTTGGGTGGCATGTTGGCCAAATATCACTTTTGAGTCTTGATTTTGAGGTGGTTCTGCTAGACAATATTTATTTTGTTCTATCTCCCAAGTTTCGGCCCTTCTGAGTATGAAACTTTCTTTTAGGTAGTTATCTGATATTTCTTCTTTGCAATTCCACAGGTCTGATCAAAATTGGATGTGCCAAGTGGAATTTACGGTAACTTCTTCACAACTTGTCAATTTTGGCCTTTCCAGGAGATCTCACTTGTATAGAATTCCCTGCACAAAATAATTGATATAAAATTCTGAAACTCATACCCAAAATATTACAGACTTTCCAAGATCCAATGCAACCAGTCCCACCCAATTTGGATACTCTAGCAAGAAGTTATGCTTGTTTTACCTGGAACACCTTCTTGAGACTAGTCAATAGGACTAGTCAGATACCCTATCTTACACAAGGTGTATATACAAATTTAAGATGAACCAGAAGCTGAACGTTTTACCACAGATACCTTAGTAATTTATATAAATGGCCTCCAGAGTTCAGGGTCTGAAACGTTACAGAAAAGTTTTTATAGCGAAAATTCTGCAATGACTCATTTCAGGATGATTCCTAAACCCTATCTTGTACAGGTCGTATATATGAAAGTATAAGGCCTCAAGAGCTGAATTTTGAACCCATTGTACCTTGATCCGTCTAATAAATACCCTCCAAGTGGTTCCTTCTGAAACATTGTAGAAAAAACGTTATAGTGAAAATTCCACGGTGTCTCATATGTAGCAGCGAAACCCCAAGACCTTGAGCTCTGATACCATATATTAAGAACCAAACATCAATATAGCATGAAAAAACCTCAGGAAAAGTACTCAACGCCTTGAAACAGAGATAATTTCAGATAATAATCCCCTTCGAGGGGGAAACCTCCTTTTACCCCACTTAAATGTTCAAGTACAAGATGATTCAAAATGAAAATGTCTCCTTGGTATATATAGGAGACTAGGAGGTATAATTACAACTAATGGCCTAAAGCCGACATAAATAAAATAACATTACTAATCTAATATGCCCCAATTAAGGGGTAATGTGCCAATATTAGGGCTTAACAACCATCCTCAAGTCTGAATCCTGATAGGAAAGGATTCGGGACAAAATTGCAGTCTGTCATGTGAAATCTCTCAAGGAAATATCGTGCAGACTTGACCTGAGATAGTTTGATGCATGATGCATCCTGACTGATATAGAGTCCAAGGAAGAAATGCACTGAACCTATGTCCGTCATCAAGAACCTATCATGCAAAATCCTCTTGACCTTAGAAATCGTTAAAGTCGATCAATTGGTGATCAATAATTCATCAACATACAGAACTAGGAGTATAAGTGAATCAACCATCCTAAGCATGTAAACATTCATGTCTAACTTACAACATACAAATTTATGTGATAGTAGTTAGGAGTCCATATTGGAATACCATGCCCTCAGGTTCTACTTGAGGCCTTAAAGAGACTTCTTCAGTTGACAAACCAAAGATGGATCTTGCATAAATCCCTGGGGATGCTCCATATAGATATCCTATGAGAGATAGTCATAAAGAAATGCATTCTACAGGTCCATTTGTTGTAGTTCCCATCCCTTGGTTGTCACAATGGCAAGTTCCAAATGTATGGAATCCATATTCACTACTGGAGTTAAGGTATTATCATAGTCAATGCCATGCACATGATGAAAGCCTTTGGAAACTAGCCTGGCTTTGTATTTTCTAACCTGTCCATATGTTGTGCTCTTGGCCCTATAGACCCATATGCACCTGGAAAGTTTCCTTCCTGAAGGAAGGGGAAACACATCCCAAGTCTCGTTCTCGAGGAGAGGGTTGTACTCCTCATGGATGGAGGATTCCCAAAATGGATTTACACCAACTTCGCCATACAACTGTGGATCTAAATAATGAACTAAGAAAATATTCTTGGGTGGAATCGGTTCATTGGTAGTGAGTGAAAGAAGAGGATCCTCGAAATCATATTGATTCCTCCTAGCATCAGTTGGATCCCCAACAAGATCTCTTGCATTATGAAGAGTAGTCTTGGCTAACTTGGGCCTCTGTTCTAGCTATGGATCTGCATCTGCATGCAATGACTTTGCATCTGAGTGTACTCTCTCTTTTTCTAGATCATCTGAATCCTATGAATCATAACTCCCACATGAAGAAGATTTGGCATGTGCATTCTCATCATCTCTGATAGGTGAAAGAACAAAAGTGTCTCCATGCAGCTATTGAGGTAAATGCGAGGCACTTTCCCTGAATTGGACACTTCGCTCAATGGTGAGTTGGTTTGAGAAAATATCAATGAGTCGATATCTCTTCACACCGTCGGGGTATCCAACAAAGATACAATCTATGCTATGTGGATCAAGTGTATTCCTCTTCTCATAGGGAATCATGTCCCATGCATGTGAACCGAAAATATGGAAGTGGGTCACTTCTAGTTTGAGGCCGCTCTAGGACTCATAGGGGGTCTTATCCTTGACATATCTATGGGGAGATCTGTTTTGGATATAGGTTGCACAATTAAGTTCTTCATCCCATAATCTCTGTGGAAGTGAATTTTCATGTAGCATGCAAGATACCATCTATTTTGGAGATCTATTTTTCTTCTTAGAAACTTAGTTTTGCTACGCAGTATAGGGAATTGTTTGTTGTAACTGAATCCCTGCTTCATGACAAAGATTTTTTATCTCATGGTTGAAATTCTCTCCCCTGTTCTCTGTTTGGAGGACTTTGATTTTATTTCCTGATTGTGTCTCAACAAGGGATTTGAAATATTTGAGGTGTTGAAAGACCTTTGGTTTTTTCCTGAGAAATAAAATCCATGTGAAGCATGACAAATCATCAAAAAAAATGAGCACATAGCTTGATTTACTGAATGATGGATGTACACAAGGTCCCATGAGGTCAATATGGATCATATCTAAAGGAAATGAATCCTTCTGAGTCTTTCCTTTGCCAAAATTCTCTGGAGGGTGTTTTCCAATAACACATCCCTCACAAATTTCTTTGGGGAAGTGGATGTCAATTATACCATCAACCATTCCCTACTTTCTAATATGTCTCATATATATGAAATGTTGATACTGAGAGGGGGGTGAATCAATATCAAGTAAAATTTAAAACCTTTTTCAACTTATACTTAAACCATTCAACTATATCCAATGAGCAATGAACAATAGTATAAGAGTTACACCAATACACCACAATACACCATGCACAATATATGAGAAATAATCAATAGTTATTGTTTAAGGGAAGTAATAACTTCCAAAGGTAGCTACGGCTTCCAAATGTAAAGGGAGGGATAAACCTCCAAGAGGAATATTCAATCCTCCAATATCAAGAGAGATTTTAACTCTCCATCCTTACCCCTTCCTTCCACCCAAGAATATATGAAAGATAATAAAACTTTACATTAAATCATCACCATCAAACAATCATCACATAGAACCTAATAATGCTTCCTGAGACTTCTTCAATTTCTGCAATTCTTCAATTCATGGAGTACTATGATCCCATAGATAATATTATTCAATGTATTCTCTGAAACTCCTCCAATTTCCACTCCTTGAATCCTCCCCAAAAAGAGGTTATAGAAAGAATGGTAGACTTTATTCAATTTTGTTCTATTCAACAGACCCAACTTGTACATCATGCCCCGCGCTCAATATTTAACATTCGATTCGGAAACTCTCACACAAGAAACCAAAGTCCATACAATTTCCAATGGAAGTGGTCCCACTTCATTTGGATTATGTATGAAGAAGTTATGGTTTTTTTACCTGGAACACCTGTTTATTGACTAGCTTCAGGACTAGTCACAAACCCTATCTTCCACAGAGTGTATCTCCATAATTATAGCAAATCAAGAGATAAAAAATTTACCAGAGGTACCTTGATATCTCTTCTCAATACCATAGTGATTTCACCATCTGAATCGTTCTAGAAATAAACTTATAGCAAAAATGGTAAGATGACCTGAAAATAACATACCTTAGAACACATCACCAAAAGACTTCATCCTCCCTTGAAATCTAGCCTTCTTTTACTTCTTATTCCCTCTGAAATTCGACTTGTATCAAAAGAATGTATAATGATGTTTATTTATACCATTTATGTCACTTCCTTTTAACATTAGGGACGACCTGACACTTTCTTTTTTTGTAATTCTTTTCTTTAATTATCTTTAGGGCTTACATGTACAATTCACTTTGTCATCTTCAAAAATTCATTTATCCTCAACCATGAGGATCCACGTGACATGCCACATACCATCAGAAACAACATGATGTATACTATCCATCCATGGGTTTTGTATCTACATGTGCATTTTACTTCATGTCCAAATACCTTCATCAATCTTGCGGTCCAAAACCCATGACTAGGGTTGACATCAATGACAACAACCAATCTTCCAACAATGTCCCCCTTTGTCATTGATGGCAACACTCATGCTCCCCCTATCATCATGATCCTAGTTTCTCTCCCCCTTTGAAATCAATGGCAAAGGTTAGGGTTGCTGCCCCTGAGTTTAATGGCAAAAGGTAACCTTCTTCTTTGGGGTTGCTCCCCCTAAACATGTGGCACTCAATAATACTTCATCCTTATTTTTGGTCTTTGGGACTTTTTCTTCCTTGGAATCATTTTGTGTGGCTTATGTCTTCTCTCTCTTCTTCATGTCTAGGATGTATATGTTGTTTGGTCTTCTTGTTGCAGTTGCAACCAATCTTCCCGAGTTATTTTCTCTGATTTTAAATTTTTGGGAGTCAAACATAAGAGTGTATCTTTGATCACATATTTTGCTGACACTGAGGATATTATGCTTCAGATCTTCAACCAATAGGACTTTTCCTGATTTTACATTTTCACTTCCAAGATTTACAGTTCCTTTTCCAAGTATTTTGGTAGATGAGTCATCTCCAAATGAAACATTTCCACCTCTTTTCTTCAAGATAACAAATTTGCCTTGATCTCCGGTCATATGAGATGCGCACCCATTGTCTATGAACCATTCATCTTCTTCTTTTCATTATTTAGTGACCAATGCTATTCGAAAATTTTCATTTTGTGGAATTTCTTTCCTTTTCCATGTTGTAGTTGGTATGCAGACATTTGACATACGATTATCTTCCTTCATCTCTCTGCAATATTGTGATTTGTGACCAAGATTATTGCACTTGTAACATACAATATTTTCATCCATTAATGGGTCAAATGGATTATAATTTATGTTGACAGATCTACGGACATTTCCATATCTACTATTTTGACCATTCATGTAGATTGCATAGTCATTCCTTTCATTGATTCTACAATTGATTGCCTTGTGTCCAAAATTTCCACAAGTATATCAATGTCCAAGAAAGAAATGTTGATACCTGGGCATAAGTGATCTTCTTTGTGGTGTGGTCCATCTGGGTTCACGATCTATTCTTTTGTAGTTTCCTTCATAATGATTGCTTTCATACCTGATGGGAGAGGATCTTCTTGATGTCTCATTCCTTCTGATTTCTAGTTTTCTATCTTGTTGTTCAACTTGTTCTGGAGTGTTGGTTTCATCATTTTCAACTTCCTTCTCTTGTTTTGTTGTCTTCAAACTGTCTTTGTATCCTAGTCCTGTCTTGTCATTTGGATATCTTTGATTGCTAAGGATCTTATCTAATTATTTAGTGATTTTTTCAAACTTCTTCAACTTTTTTGTTGTCAATAGTAGCTCCCCTTTTGTGTGATCCAATTCTGCTTTCAATTTCTCATAATCTTCTAATTGTTCCTTCAAGATATTAATGGTCTTTTCAAGCTTGTAATTCTCTTCTTCACAACTACTCAATTCACCTTTTTGTATTATGTTTGTGTTTCTAAGATTTCTATTTTCATTTTCAACATGCTTCAAATTTTCAAGATTCTCATCTTCTTGTTCACTCTCTGCATTATCTTTGTATCCCCAAAAAGAATCAAGGTTGGTTTCTTCATCTAAATCTTCTTCATAAATGATTTCTTCTTCTTTAGAATTATTATTATCATCATCCTGGGTTTCTTGGGTTATGAAGAGGACTTCTCCTCCATCATTATCTTCTTCATCACTCTCATTTGAGGAGATTTCATCATCCTTGGAGTAGAAGCTCTTTTTATTGTTGAGACTTCTCTTTTTATAGTAACAGTTTTCAACAATATGTCTTATTCTACCACAATTAAAGCAATTGAGAGGCGACTTACCTTTGTATTTTCCACTTCCTTTCTGGAACCTTCTTACGAAATTTGCTATTTCTTCATCAAGGTCGTTATCCTTGTCTTTTGTCTTCTTTATGGATTTAAAGGATGCTTCATTGTTTATCTGGTCACTTTCTATACTTGTTCTCATTTCATATGCCATAAGAGTCCCATGTAATTCATCCATTATCATTTTGGTCAAGTCCCTAGTTTCTTCAATGGTGAAGACCTTAGCATCATACTTCAAGAGAAGTGATCTCAACACTTTTTGTACAACCAATGATTCATCAAGATCTTCACCTAATCCTCTGATAGCATTAACAACTTCATCAACTCTAAGAAGATAGGTTGCAATATCTTCCTTTTCATTCATTTCAAATTTTCAAATTCTTCTCTATGTCGTTGAAGCTTGACCTGCTTAACTTTTTGATCACCTTCGTAGATATTCTTGAGTGTGTCCCATACCTCTTTAGCAGTGTTGCATCCCATCACTTTGCTAGCAATGGTTGGTGCCAATGTTGCTAGAATAAGACGTCTGGCTTTTGAATTACAACTCATAAGCTTCTTCTCATTTGGATCGGTTGGAGCATTATTTGGGATTACATAGCCATTTACAACTGAGTACAAAATGTCTACTCCCAAAACTGTTAGGTAAGTTTTCACTCTATCACTCCAGTATGCATAATTTCTTCCATCAAATTTTTGAATCCTATTTGAAATGTGCTCATGGTCATCCATATCTTCTCAGGAGTTTCCTTCAAGTGGTTAAACTGTTCTGAAGGCAACCTTCTCTGATACCAATTGTTGATACTGAGAGGGGGGTGAATCAGTATCAAGTACAATTTAAAACCTTTTTCAACTTATACTTAAACCATTCAACTATATCCAATGAGAAATGAACAATAGTATAAGAGTTACACCAATACACCACAATACACCATGCACAATATATGATAAATAATCAATAGTTATTGTTCAAGGGAAGTAATGACTTCCAAAGGTAGCTTCCAAATGTAAAGGGAGGGATACACCTCCAATAGGAAGATTCAATCCTCCAATATCAAGAGAGATTTGAACTCTCCATCCTTGCCCCTTCCTTCCACCCAAGAATATATGAAAAATAATAAAACTTTACATTAAATCATCACCATCAACCAATCATCACATAGAACCTGATAATGCTTCTTGAGACTTCTTCAATTTCTATAATTCTTCAATTCATGGAGTACTATGATGTTGTAGATAATATTATTCAATGTATTATCTAAAACTCCTCCAATTTTCACTCCTTGAATAGTCCTCAAAAAGAGGTTATAGAAAGAATGGTAGACTTTATTCAATTCTAGTCTATTCAGAAGACCCAACTTGTACAACATGCCCTGTGCTCAACATTTAACATCCAATTCTGAAACTCTCACAGAAGAAATGAAAGTCTGTACGATTTCCAATGGAAGTGGTCCCACTTCATTTGGATTCTGTATGAAGAAGTTATGGCTTCTTTACCTGGAACACCTGTTTATTGACTAGCTTCAGGAATGGTCACAAACCCTATCTTCCACAGAGTGTATCTCCATAATTATAGCAAATCAAGAGATGAAATTTTTTCTAGAGGTACCTTGATATGTCTTCTCAATACCATAGCGATTTCACCATCTGAATCATTCAAGAAGAAAAATTATAGAAAAAATGGTAAGATGACCTGAAAATAACATACCTTAGAACACATCACCAAAAGACTTCATCCTCCCTTGAAATCCGGCCTTTTTTTACCTCTTATTCCCTCTGAAATTCGACTTGTATCAAACGAATGTATAATGATGTTTATTTATACCATTTATGTCACTTCCTTTTAACATTAGGGCTGACCTAACACTTTCTTATTTTGTAATTCGTTTCTTTAATTATCTTCAGGGCCTACATGTACAATTCACTTTGTCATCTTCAAAAATTCATTTCTCCTCAACCATGAGGATCCACATGACGTGCCACATACCATCGGAAACAACATGATGTATATTATCCATCCATGGGTGTTGTATCTGCATGTGCATTTTCCTTCATGTCCAAATACCTTCATCAATCTTGCAGTCCAAAACCCATGACTAGGGTTGACATCAATGACAACAACCAATCTTCCAACTTGAAATTTAAATTCCCGAACCTTTTTTTCCATATACTACTCCTTTCATCAACATGGGTAAGAAGTAATGAAAAATTTGGTTCAATAAATTCAGAAAATGTGTAGAGTCTAGATTGATGATTTACCTCACCGGTATCAACCTTGGAATTGGTTTGCATGCCATAGATATCCATTGCAATAGGTGTGAATATGAATCTCTTTCTGGTGTCGTATTTTTTCATCTAATACACGGAGAGAATATTTATGGAAAGTTTGGGAGCATGTAGCACATTCTCGAAGCTTTTGTTTGTGATTTTAATTCTTCCTTTGTTGATCACCTCGAATGGAGAGTTTTCCCCCATCAAAATGGGGCGACCTTTCCATGCATACAATGAATAATAGAATTATTTTGTGGCAACATGTGGTGTGATTCACCTGAATCTATGATCCAAGCATCAGGAGAGCAGTTGATGGCAATCAAAGCATGGCCATAATTTCCTTTCTTGGGATTCTAATCTTCTGGCTTCTTCTTCTTGGAAGCCTCGGGGATGCGATCTCCAAGGTTGTTTTGATGAAGTATTTGGTCCATTAGATCTATCTATTGATGCATACATGTTGATTCTGGATGGAATCCTTTATGGAAGTAAGTGCATTTCTTTCCTTTTCTTCCCTTTCCATCTTTGGATCCGAAGGCATCATTGAAAGGTTTTGAGTACCCTTCCTTCTTTGGATTTGCATGTGCTTTCCTTTTGTATTTGTATTTATTTTTTTGATATTGATGACCACTACCATATTGTACAGTAAGTGCATGCAACTTTGGGCCTTTCATTTTTCTCATATTGTTGAGCTTATTTATCTCTTGTGTCAAAGACTCGATAAAGGCCTCAAGAGAGGGAATCATCCAGGTGGCTCTAGAGGAAAGCCTAATTGAATGAAATGTAGATACAAACACTGATTAATCTAGACCAATTTTGGAGAGAATGGTAAGAACCATTTGCTTCTCCTCCTTATATTTATCAACCTTGCAAGCCTTGAGTTGCGACACCAAACCCTTATATTTGGTAAAGAAATATTGGAGATTGTCAAAGGTTTTTGGATGCAAAGTGAGAAATTCCACCTTGAGCATGTGTCCCCTCATCTCATCTTGTTTTCCAAAAATCCATTCCATGGTGGTCCAAGATTCATTGGGAGTTTTAAAGGAGGATATGTGAAAGAGGAGTTCATAAGAAATGAGTCTGCAAATGGTTCCAAATGCTTCATCCATTCGATTTAGATACTTGTAATTTTCTATGGATGATGTTGGTTCAGTTTCTTTGTTCATGGTTAACCTGTATAATCCTCTGCCTCGAATATGTATTATCATCTTCTCATTCCATGCAAATAAATTATACGGTGTAAGAATGAATTCTTTTGGAAATACCATTTTTTCGCTATCTTCAATATTCGGTACCTACAAAAATAATTTGGTGTATCTTTTCCCTAGTAGTACATCGTCTCTGATACCATGTAAATCTATTGAACCTGCCCAAAAAATATCTATCTAGAAAATGATATACACAATTTGCAAAGAAAATATGAGAAAAGAGAAACATGAGAGAAAGAATGGAATAATTCTCATTAACCAAATGAATGAATGATAAGTTACACATGATATACTCTGTATAAATCAACTAATGTGCACTGGGGGAAAATACAATGAACCATAGTGGTGGTATAGAGTGATATGGATACACACCAATAGTTATGAAAGTAAACTGCCACCTAGTCTAGTCTCTCAAGAAGTTACGAGAGTGAACTTCCACCTAGTCTAAGTTAACTAGTCTCTTAGTCTTCAATTAACTGATTGAAACAGAGTGAAGTGGGGAGTAGATAAGGGAATCATGAGTAATGCGCTAGTCTGGTGATAAACCCAAGGATGATGCGCATTCGCTACTAATGATCCCAATGCTGCATCGTAATGATCCCAATGTGGCATCTAGACCCCACTCAATTGATCAAACTAACCTGTGAACTGAAGAGAATATTCTCCTAGAGAAATATTCTACTTAAACTATAGGAAATTGAATAATGATTAATAAACATAGGAAAAACGTTAGGAAAAATAAATCCTAGGTGTATTTGAAGTATCTCCAACACTTCACACAGACACAAAATATAGTATTTCAGAACCCAAGTGAACATTTATCATGAATATAAATGGTATAGGTTCATCCAGGTTATGTATTCCTCTAATATGTACTTACGGAAAAATTGATGGAAAACACACTCATATCATGGTGTTAAATATGCTATAATAGTGGATCAAAACTAACTACTATTAGAGCTTAAAAAAAACTCTGAAATAAATAGTAATGCTTAAATTTAAAAACTAGTTGCAGTAATGGCAATATGTACAAAGAGATGCATGGCACAATCACATGTAAAATTCCTCATACAAGAGTGAGGATCTGTTATATAGTCACAAAGTTTTAATAGAAAAATTGGAAAAAAAAGGAAGAGATGAGATAGGAATAAGTCCAAGATTCATGAGTACTAAGGTTGAAAACCAATGGTCAATCTGTTGGCATCGTAACTCCTTCCTATGATTTCTAATTCGATGCTCCATATCTGATTGGAAACCTTTCATTCATAAGAAAATTGTAAAGGGGGTGAAAACGTTTTCTTAGAGTTTTAATGGTAAAACATTGTTGATGATTACCTAAAATTGGCTTTACAAGTGCAAAACCCAAAATTACCCAAACTTGCTTGAATTTTCCAAAGCACATCCAAAATTTTTGTAACCATCCTAAATAGTTTGAATGGGAGTTTGAATGGTTGAAATGGGTGCCATCAATGTCTATATCAATGGCCCATTAGAGAGTAATATTCCTAATTAAATCAACTACTTGGACCATGAAGGGGAACTTCTATTGAATATTCCTCCCAAAGAACCACTTTCTCTAGTGCATGATGGTATGTACAAGTTAATGATGGCCTCTCATGACGCGTTAGTGGCAATGCAAACATTCAAGAAAGGAAATATTTTAACTTGAAGGGATTATTCATGGTAATTTTACAATGAATTTGAATATGGTGTAAGAATATGAAACACAAGTAATTGAATTAGATTTCCAAATATACAACTTTTATTCATCAAAATTGTGAATAACTATGTGAAATTTTATTTTTTCTAAAAGTGGTATGTTATTTTTCCAGCAAAATATAAGGTATATTTCTTTGTTTGTGTAGGTGTTTAGTACCTTAATGATGGAATTTAATTCCAAAAACTTGTATAATTGTAGAGAACATGTTGTTCTAGTGCAGTATAGTTTTTGGAAATTTATAATATTAATTTTGTATTTTTTTAAATCATGAAAGTCAATGTATCCTTGAAATTAAAATGCCTTTTGTTCCTGGAGGCTAATATATATATATATATATATATATATATATATATATATATATATATATATTGGTCTCCTATATTGTAGCATATAACTCATTTTAGAAATGGTTAAGTTGACAAAATTTTATAGCAGAAATAAGAGAGGTATGCATTCTAGGATTTTCATATATGTGAAGACAAAAACAGATTAAAATTAGTAAAAAATATTAATTAAAAAAAAATGTATTTGGAATATGCATAGTCGATTCTATCTATCTTTGTAGTTTCTTCAAACATGGAGGTTTCATAGTTATATAGAGAGGTATGTAATGGCATGAGTTATATAGAGAGGTTTTCACAAAAATGGATGTTTTTATCAATTTATAGACCTAACCACTAGTTTTTTTCATCTCGAACCTAAATATGAGGCAACCAAGTCAATAGAGATGTTCGCTAAACTTGTCAATCCCACCCAAAAAATAAATAATTTAAAATAACATGCATGCGCTCTATGAGTGAGAAAACATTCCTTATAGTGTTCACGTGTGCATGTGTTCCTAAGAGCATGCATGTGCTCTTATATCATATTTATTATTTTCCATTCCTCCATCCCTCTGTCTCTCTCCTACATCTACTCCTCTATCCCCCACACATTGAATCCCCCTCTCTCTCTCTCCCCTACTCTCCCCCCTTTCTCTCTTTAACTCTCTCTACCTCCCTTCCCTCTCTATCCTCCCCTTCCTCTCACTCTCTCTCTTTACCCCCCTCTTTGTCTCCCTCTCACTCTCTCTCTACCCCCCCTCTATATCTCCCTCTGTCTCCCTCTTACACTCCTATATATGGTAATACCTAGAGATTGTAAGACCTAGAC
>ML790954.1:287843-314967 GCA_009831015.1 Picea engelmannii
ATGTTTTGTCATAGCTTTTGCTTTTCAATATATCAACATTGTGTTTCAAGTTTTGTATATCATTTTGTTTATGGTTTAGTATTACTTTGCTATCTAAATCAAATACAAGTGATATAATTTCTTACTGTTATACATATCTTGTTACTTCCAAAGAGATAAAGGACATAACAATTGTTGATTCATTTTATGAGTGATAGCTTTGTCTTCTTCATAAATTGAATTGTTATATATAAGTTTTCTGCATAATAGGTTTCCCTTATTGCAGAGATTTATTATCAGAAGATTGTTATGATTTTCTTTTATGTATTGTTTGTCCTGTAAAACACTTCAAGGAGAAGCATAGCTGATCGTTTACGAGAATCTTAAAGACTAAATGGTGTGAATTTCTTCCTCCAAACAGCTTAAGAAGTCATCCTACACAGGGCAGACTTGGAGCGTTTCCAGGTCAATTAGTTAGATGTTTACTGTTTTTTATTAAGTAGTTTAATATAAATGATAGTTTAGTTAGATTTATATTACATTGTTTAATTTCAGTAATATATATTAGATTGTTTAATTTCAGTAGTTTGTATTTCTTTTTCATAAAATACAAAAATCAAAAAAGAGATCCATGGCTATCTTAGGGTAGAATACATATGATTTTTGCAGGTTTTAATTAAATTTGTAGGTTATCCATAGTGTACATTTGTGAATAAGGAATATCATAGCTGATAATTAGATAGTTGATTTGAGTTATTATAATCATAATTAGTAACTTGTATATATAATAGTTAGTAGTTTATAGTTAGATTAGTGTAGTTAGTTTGGTTTGCTTTATTAGTTTCTAGTTTCCTCTATTTTAATTAGTTTCTTGTATTTAGTTATAAGTTAGTTTGTTTTATTCACCTTTAGTTAGATTTCTTAGCTCAGATCAATTCTCTCTTTGGTTTTCATAGGAGACCTTAGAGCAGCCAACTGAGCCATTAAAATCGTCAGGGTGGTCCATTCCAAACGGTTTGGGTTATTTAGACAACCCCGGACCGGTTCCACTCTCCCAGTTGATGGACGGTCAATTTCGCCCGCCAACACTATCTTAGTATCCAACTTAGCTTCCATTGAATCCATCTTTTTTTGTGGTTCATTTATGTCCCTATGTATTTCTTCACCTTCATCAAAAGTCCAATTAGGATTTTCTGGAGGCTTATTTGGTGTAGAAGGTCCCTTTTTTGGTGGCATGTTGTCCAACTATCACTTTTGAATCTTGATTTTGAGGCGGTTCTACTAGACAATATTTATTCTGTTCTATATCCCAATTTTCGGCCCTTCTGGGTATGAAAATTTCTTTTAGGTAGTTCTCTGATATTTCTTCTCTGCAATGCCACAGGTCTGATCAAAATTGGATGTGACAAGTGAAATTTACGGTAACTTCCTCACAACTTGTCGTTTTTTGTTCTTTCGAGGAGATCTCACTTGTATAGCATGCCTCGCAAAAAATAATTGATATCAAATTCTGAAACTCGCACCCAAAATACTACAGACTGTTCAAGATCCAATGAAACTAGTCCCACTCAATTTGGATACTCTAGCAAGAAGTTATGATTGTTTTACCTAGAACACCTTCTTGAGACTAGTCAATAGGACTAGTCAGATACCGTATCTTACACAAGGTGTATCTACAAATTTAAGATGACCCAAAAGATGAAATTTTTACCAAAGATACCTTACTAATTTCTGTAAATGTCCCCTAGATTTCAGGGTCTGAAATGTTACCAAAAAAAATTTATAGAGAAAATTCCGCAATGACTCATTTCAGAATGATTCCAAAACCCTATCTTGTACAGGTTGTATCTCCGAAATTATAAGGCCTCGGGAGCTTAATTTTGAACCCAACATACCTTGATCCGTCTTATAAATATCCTCCAAGCCATTCCTTCTGAAACATTGTAGAAAAAAAGTTATATTGAAAATTCCATGGTGTCTCAGATGTAGCAGCGAAGCCCCAAGACCTTGGGCTCTGATACCATATGTTAAGAACCAAACATCAATATAGCATAGAAAAACCTCAGGAAAAGTACTCAACACCTTGAAAAAAACATAATTTCAGATAATAAGCCTCTTCGAGGGGGAAACCTCCTTTTACCCCACTTAAATATTCTAGTACAAGATGATTCAAAATGAAAATGTCTCCTTGGTATATATAGGAGACTAGGAGGTATAATTACAACTAATGGACTAAAGCCGACATAAATAAAATAACATTACTAATCTAATATGCCCCAATTAAGGGTTAGTGAGCCAATATTAAGGCTTAACATCCTTTCCTTTCCTTGCATTTCCTTTCTATGAAATGCCTTGCCTTGACTTGCCATGCCATGCCATACCGTGACTTGCATTTCCTTACCTTTCATTTCCTTACCCTTAATTTCCTTCCCTTTCCATGCCATGCCATGGCATGCCTTTCCTTTCCTTGACTTTCCATGTCATGCCTTGCCTTGGCATGCCATGCCTTTCCTTGCATTTCCTTGCCTTACCATGCCTTGCCTTGGCATGCCATGCCTTTCCTTTCATTTCCTTGCCTTACCATGCCATGCCATGGAATGCATTTTCTTTCCATGCCATGACATGCCATGACTTCCCATGCCATGGATTTCCTTTCCATATTATGCCTTTCCATGCCATTCCATGCCTTGCCTTTCCATCTCATTCCATGCCTTCCCTTTCCATGTCATGCCTTGCCTTTCCTTTAATTTCCATGTCATACCATTCCATGGAATCCCTTTCATTTCCATGCCATTCCATACCATGCCTTGCATTTCCATGTCATTCCTTACCTTTCCATGCCATGAATTTCCTTGTCATTCCATCACATGCTTTTCCTTTCCATGTCATGCCATGAATTGTACTTCCATGCCTTGCCTTGCCATGTCATATCTTTCCTTTCCTTTCCATACCACTCATTTCCATGCCTTTCCTTTCCATGCCATGCCTTCCCTTTCCTTGAATTTCCATGTTGTGCCTTGGATTTCCATGCCATGCCATGCCTTGGCTTGCATGCCATGCCATGCATTTCCTTGCCATTCCTTACCTTTCCTTGTAATGCCATGCCATGCCTTGCATTTCCTTGCCATGCCATGTCTTTCCATGCAATGCCATGCCTTTAATTTTCTTTCCATGTCATGGATTTCCATGCCATGCCATGTCTAGCCTTATAAGGTGTTAAATTTCCAAACATATGTAATAAGCATTCAGAAAAACCCTAGTTCCATAGATCCTACAAAAAACACTTTTTCGAGAAACAAATTGATAGCAGAGGGGCCCACTAGCTGAAAATTAGTGCCTCATATCCAATGCAACTGACATTTCATCCATCTGATCCCCAGTTACAGTTTTATCATGGGTTGCAAATTGCCTCCTTAAGCCATTCAGGGACATGTTATCAATTTGGTATGGGGGTACAAAATCCAAAATGAGAAGCATAATGGAGTTTTGAAAGCTCCCAGACATATTTTTAGCCAAGGCCCACACAAACATGCTACCCACAATCTCCCAGCATAATGTTCTTGAAAATTGACCTCTTGTTCAAAATTGCACTGTGCCTCTTTGAGAAAAACCCTAGTTATGGTGATCCTCCAACAAACAATTTTCCAGGCTACAAAATGATAATGGAGTGACCCCACTAGATTAAGCCCAAGGCCTTGAATCCAATGCAACCAAAATTTCATCCATCGGAGTCCCGATAAGAGTTTTATTGTGAGTTGCAACTCACCTCCTCAATCCATTTAGGTACATGCTGGAAATTTGGTTATGGGGCATAAAATCCAAACTGAGCAGCATAACGAAGTTGCCCAAGCTTTTGCATGTTTATTTGGCCAAGGCCTGCATGACCACACTACCCACAATAACCCGAAAAAGTGTTCTTGAAAATCAACCTCTTGTTCAAAAATTGCACTATGCCTCATTGAACAAAACTCTAGTTCCAATGATCCTCAAAAAAATTATTTTTTGGTCAACAAAATGACAATGGAGGGGCCCCACTAGTTGAAACCTAGTGCCCCAAATTGAATGCAACTAACGTTTTGTCCATGCAAGTCTTGGTTAGATTTTTATTGTGAGTTTCAACTCACCTCCTCAATCCATTTAGGGACATGTTGGAAATTTGGTCTGGGGGCATAAAATCCAAATAAAGAAGCATATCAAAGTTTTTTAAGCTCTCACGTGACTATTTGTCCAAGGTCCATGTGACCACACTACCCACACTTGTGTGATAGAGTGTTTATTGAAAATCGACCTCTTATTTAGAAATTGTATTGTGCCCCATTGACCAAACCATAGTTCCATTGATCCTCCAACAAATGTGTTTCCAGGAAACAGAATGATGGTGGAGAGGCCTCACTAGTTGAAACTTGGTGCCCCAAATCCAATGCAACTAATGGTTCATCCATCTGAGTATTGGTTAGAGTTTTATCAGGAGTTGCAACTCACCTCATCAATCCATTCAGGGAAAGGTTGGAAATTTGGTCTAGGGGAATAACATCCAAACTAAACAACATAACAGAGTATTGTAAGCACATGCACATCCATTTTTTCAAGGCCCAAACAACCACACTACCCACAATGGCCTGACATAATGTTCTTGAAAATTGACCTCTTTTTCAGAAATTGCATTGTGCCTCATTGAGTGAAAACCTAATTTCATTGATCCTCCAACAAACATTTTTTTGGGAAAAAAAATGATAGAGGAGGGGCCAAATCAGCTGAAACCCAGTTCCCCAGATCCAATGCAACCAATGATTCATCGATTTGAGTCTCGGTTAGAGTTTTATCACGAGTTGCAACTCGCCTCCTCAAGCCATTCAGGGACATGTTGGAAATTTGGTCCAAGGGCATAAAATTAAAACTGAGGAGAAAAATGGATTTTCATAAGCTCCCAAATGTATGTTTGAACAAGTCCCAAATGACCACACTACCTACAATCACCCGACACAATGTTCTTGAAAATCGACCTCTTGTTCATAAATTGTTATGCGCCCGACTGAGAAAAACCCTAGTTATGGTGATCCTCCTATAAATGATTTTCTGGGAAATAGAATGACACCATAGGGGCTCCACCATCTCAAATTCAGTGTCGTAGATGTAGTGCAGCCGACGGTTTGTCCATATGAGTCTTGGTTAGAGTTTTATCACGAGTTGCAACTTGCCTCCTCAAGCCATTTAGGGATATGTTGGCAATTTGGTCTGGGGGCATAAAATCCAAACCAAGAAACATAAAAAATTTCCATAAGGTATCGCATTTCTATTTTTCCATGTCCCTTTTGACCACTCTACCCATAATCCCATGACACAAAATTCTTTAAAATCGACCTCTTGTTCAGAAAATGCATTGTGCCTCACTAAGCAAAACCCTAGTTCTAGAGATCCTCCAAAAAAAAAAAATTCGGGAAAGGGAATGGCAACAAAGGATCCCCACTAGCTGAAACCTAGTGCCCCAGATCAATGCAACTGAGGGTTCATCCATTTGAGGTTTGGTTAGAGTTTTATCGCAAGTTGCAACTCGCCTCATTAATCCATTCAGGGACATGTTGGAAATTTGGTCCAGGGGCATAAAATCGAATTCGCACAACATAACGAACTTTTGTAAGCTCCCACAAGTATGTTTGGCCAATTCCCACATGACCACACTACCCACAATCACCCAACACAATGTTCTTGAAAATTGACCTCTTGTTCATAAATTGGACTATGCCTCACTGAGAAAAACCCTAATTCCATAGATCCTCCAACAAACACTTTTTTGGGAAACAAAATTATAGTGAAGGGGCCCCACTAGCTAAAACCCAGTGTCAACCGACGATTCATCCATGCGAGGTCCAATTAGAGTTTTATCATGAGTTGCAACTCTCCTCCTCAATCCATTCAAGGAAATGTTAACAATAGACATAGACCTAAACCATGACCATGACATAGACCTAGACCTAAACAATGATCTATACCTATACCTAGACCAAGACCTATACCTACACCATTATCATGACCTAGAACATGACATAGACTATTACCTAGACCATGGAAATTCAAGGCATTATAAAACAAGGCATGGCAAGGCAATTTCTAGGTATATATCCAGGTCTAGGTATGGAAATGCAAGAAAAGGAAATGAAAAGCAAGGCAAGGCAAGGCAAGGCAAGACATGACAAGGATAAGCAAGGCTAGACATGGAAAGACAATGCAAGGTCTAGGTCTAGGTCTAGGTATACATGTTATATCTTGTTATAAAAGTTTTTGAGTTGAAATATTAGTTTGTATTTCTTTGATTTTAAATAAGGCCTTGAAGTTATGTTTTTTTTCATGTAATCCAAAAGAAATTATGTATATATAGTATAATGAGACTACACCATTGTTATAAATAATAGTGTGCTCATTCAACCATAGACAATGTAGAAATATTTTCACCCAACCATAGGCACAAATTCCACCCCTGAGCACCTTAAACTTGACAGAGAATAATTCTGGTAGCAAATTAATAGCCAACCAAGGCCAATGCACTAAGCAAAGATAACCAAGACTGATCAAAAAGTCCAACCCAGAAAGACCAAAATTACATGTTTGTAGTAACTGTAGCTGCAACTACCCTCCATACTTGCGCACTATTTAATTTATATAGTTGCGAGATGTGTCCTCCAAATGAGCTCTGGAATCTTGTGTTTATACTGATCCTCCTTAGCTGTTTGGGCCAACTTCTCATTATGGAGGCTAAAATCTTAATATTAAATATTTCCTTTAGCCGAATTGTCTTCTATGGTTATGTCCAATGATTTAGGGTTTCTTCTTAATTCTTGGAATGTTCTAGTCTCGTCAAAGGTTACAAGTTGAGGTTAATACCTCCCGTAGCTACTGCTAGTATTCAAATTCACAATATTAAAATTTGGACTTTTGGTCATGACAGACACACTACTAGAAAAGGGACATTCCCACAGTGCCATTATAAAACATCATATTATCCTTAAATTCTTTGCCAGATTGGTTTTCGCACCATATCTAAACTGCTTATGTTTGATATTGTATACAACCAAGAGTCAACATTGGCAAAAGGTTTGATCACAAAGAATCTAGGTGTTAAGGTAAAAAGGCAGCGCAACCATATATTCATCTCACTGTGTATTTGATTACTTTATGTATTCACACATTGATAGCATCAGACCAAGCCAAAGGAAGTGCATTTTTAGAGAAAGTTATTGAAAGAAGTTGGAATAAAATTTAAGATAGGTTCTCTCCAGTCACACATTTAAGCATGTTTTAACTTCTGATCTCGAGGCTTTGAAGGATGGTGCTTATCAAATAACTTGGCATCAAAATTGATTTGATTACATCTATTGTAGATTTGATGGCAGAAATCGAGCATTATATTAATGTTGGGAAGAGTCAGTTGTTTTTCAATATCTTCATTCAAATATCTAAAGAAGATATATGGAAAAGTATTCCCATAATTCCATATCAATTCCAAATTTGTTGAGAAGAGGAAAAATTTCATAGGTGGCAGGGGATCAACTATTTTTTCCAATATTCTCGAAAATCAGATTGATATCTTCAGATTTTGTGAGAACAAATCATGAGGGAACATATGAGTACAAGTGAATGATAAACATGTGGCAAAGTCATTTTAAAAATTTGTGGGCACCATTGATAAAGTTGAGCATCTATCTTAGGGACAATAATAGTCAAGTGTTCATCAGATTATGCTCAGGTCAACAATTTAAAGTTTCAACTATTAGTTACAGAACTTTAGCAATTCACGTCTCTGTTTAAGTAGTTAACTTGCGTGGCCAATTTTGGTCAAATAGAGACAGTTATCAAGATTCTAGAACATGGGTTTTTTTTACAGCGGACCCAATCAGGTCTTTAAAGGGTGGTTTCCTCAAAACATGAAGCATATGAGAGATATGCTCAGGAGCATTAACACCTATTTTCCAGAAAATAAAGTGCCCAGCTCAACAAATCAAGATTTTCATTTTTCCTTTAGTACAGAATGGAACAACATATCAATAGTTAAGAGATTCTATATCTCATTCCTATGAATGAGATCGAATCGATAAAATCAAAAACTATCATTTATCTATTATTACTTGATTCGATTTTGATTTTTGTTATGGGCATAATGAGTAAGCACGTTATGTAAACTCTGTTCTTGAGACAACACATATTACAAATGTATGGTTGTTTGTGTTAAAGAGAGGAATGTTATCTATATAAGAATGGAAGGTAAAAGATAATGAGGAGGAGGAGGCCTGAGAAGGTTTAGGACATATTAGGATGCAGGACTAAGACTCTTTTTCATGATTGTAAAGCAGAAACTTTTTCATTTTACACTTAATGCTACAACCCTTTTGATGAGCAGACTTTCTCCTCTATTCTCGTTCTTTCTTTTTTTTAATTTAAAAAACATGTTATCTTTACGATGCATTGATATATGTTGTTATGTTGATAGGCAGTGACGATTTCACTAATTTCTTTCCCATTCCAAGACTTGTTTTTTTGAGTACCTTGTTTTCTGTTTCTGAATGACATTTAGGATCATGAATCTTCCTCTATGGGTGAACATATTAGGCACTTGCATATTTATTTATTCTTATGGTTTTATCTGCTTTATTAAATTGAATACCATTGACTAAGTAAGTGTTATTGGAACTTATTTACAATCAGAAATTGGTATTATCTTTCTTCATTTACTGCTGAAACTTCCAACCTTTCAAAAAACCAATATACATTTATCCATAAAAAACTATTGCAATAATATAATGATGCCCTAGCTTTCCCTTAGCAGTTAGGTGAAACTTTAGGGACTAACATCTTTTGGCACCATTGTCGGGGATCAAACAACAAAGATATCTTCCATGGGAGAACGTCAATGATCAAATCCGCTTCTTGATGGTGAACAGGAATAGGGCATATACATGACTGCACATCTTTCACCATGGTGACTCCATTGTTCTGAGATTCATAGGTGAATCCACTGGTTGAAGATCTAGGATGGCCATGGAAACTATTTTGGCTTGGAGGTATGGATTTTGTGATTTCACCAACATAGTTGGTTTTCCAGATCCAGTGCCTACAATAGCTGAATGGGATAAATATCTTCCCAGATTTAGAGGAAGCAAGGGTGATCATCTCGGTGAGCATTTATTAAATTTTCATAAATGCATGCTTGAAAAAAAAATTGTTCACGAGGATGTCTTGATCAAGATGTTCAAATTTTTGTTAGAAGAACATGCTCATGAATGGTGTCAATCTCTTCTTGCTGCTAGCATTCATTCTTTGAAGAAGTTTCATACCGTCTTTCATCATTATTACAAAAACTTTTATCTAGTTGATTTTCCTTTTGATAACTGTTGTAAAGAATTTGAATTCGACATCCAACATTCAGTTAGTATTTCTTCTTGTTGTAAGGATGTTGGTGATAGCCATATTGTAGACACATTTGTCCTTTATTCAAATGTTTCTAGTAGTTTTGACTATGATATAGAGGATGATTATGTTGAGGAAGGAGAAGATGTTTCATCATCTTCTGAATCTTCTTCTAAATCTATTTTACAACATGAGGCTGCTTGTCCTTCTATGGAAGAAACAAAGGTTTTTGGCTCACCTATCTATGATAAGTATCATGATTCTGAAGATGATGGTAATTTCTATGAACAATAGATCTCATCTTTTCTCTCTAAGGATTTTGATCAGCAGCTTTATCACAACAATCAAAATTTAGATTCACTCCTTGATAGTCATGGTTCAAGTGGAGAGAAAATTTTCACATCAACACATAATGAAAAATTCAGCAGTAAGCCATTTTATGAAAACTATGCATCAAATGTTGAGGAAGGAAACGATGGAGACCTGAAGCAGTTTTATGAACCATTTACTAAGCCTATTCCTTCACTAGCTATAAAAGATTCTTTTCTGGAAGTCAACAAGCCAATATACGATATTAATGGTTCACCATCTTCAGGAGATATTAATAAGGTTGGGATTGGCATTATTGAAGATCTCAGTTTAATATCTCGTGAATAGAAAACTGGTATCACTTACAGAGTAGACATCAAACAAGAATTGAGTAGCAGTGAAATTAGCTTGCAATCATGTTCAAATTTGCAAATAATTGAAGGTGGCAACCATTATCAAAAAGAATATATGCAGAGACCTTTTGATCTTCAACTAAAACAATAGGAAGAGGTTTTTCTTTGTGTCTTTCATGATCCTTTTGCTGATTATATGGAGTTTTCAAGCACTTCAAATGACAAATTATTCTTTCTCAGTGAAGGTTGGGTTTGCTTCACTTTTCCATTTCACTTTGATATGCTATGGGTCTCTTTATTTCTCAGAACCAGATCAAGAGTTTCACCAATTATAAAAAATACTTGTATGTCTTCATTAGAAGCATGTTTTTACTTGATCTAAAGGAAGCAGTTGGTTAGAAGTAGGGCAAGCAATAAGCTCTCTTCTTGAGAATTTGTTTTTGTAGTTTGCATAGTGTAATCAGATTTGCAGCGCGTTTGTTTTTAGCATTTTGTTAGAGTTTGAATAAGTTGCAGAAGTTTGGATCTAGAGTCGAAATGATATTGACTGGCTCCATTACCCAATGGACTAGGCATGGCATAATTGTGGATGCTTACAGGGTCAGGTTGCACAGATGGATAGAATGGAAAGGGAACAATGGTCTGCTTGTTCTTGATGCCTCATAGGGAGAGCATCATCCCCAGTTGGAGCCAGTGTTAGTATTCAAATTCACAGTATTAAAATTTGGACTTTTGGTCATGACAGACACACTACTAGAAAAGGGACATTCCTGCAGCGCCATTATAAAGCATCATATTATCCTTAAATTCTTCGCCAGATTGGTTTTCGCGCCATATCTAAACTTATTATGTTTAATATTGTATACAACCAAGAGTCAACATTGGAAAAAAGGTTTGATCACAAAGAATCCAGGTGTTAAGGTAAAAAGGCAATGCAACCATATATTCATCTCACTGTGTAATTGATTAATTTATGTATTCACACATTGACAGCATCAGACAAAGCCAGAGGAAGTGCATTTCTAGAGAAATTTATTGAAAGAAGTTGGAATAATATTTAAGATAGGTTCTCTCCAGTCACAGATTTAATCATGTTTTAACTTCTAATCCCGGGGCTTTGAAGGATGGTGCTTGTCAAATAACTTGGCAGCAAAATTGATTTGATTACATATGTTGCAGATTTGATGGTAGAAATCGAGCAATATATTAATGTTGGGAAGAGTCAGTTGTTTTTTCATATCTTCATTCGAATATCTAAAGAATATATATGGCAGAGTATTCCCATAATTCCATATCAATTCCAGATTTGTTGAGAAGAGGATAAATTGCATGTGGCAGGGGATCAACTATTTTTTCCAATATTCTCGAAAATCATATTGATATCTTCATATTTTTTGAGAACAAATCATGAGGGAACATCTGAGTACAAGTGAAAGATAAACATGTGGCAAAGTCACTTTTAAAATTTGTGGGCACCATTTCTAAATTTGAGCATCAATCTTAGGCACAATAATAGTCACGTGTTCATCATATTATGCTCAGGTCAACAATTTAAAGTTTCATCTATTAGTTACATAACTTTAGCAATTCACATCTTTGTTTAAGCAGTTAACTTGTGTGGCGAATTGTGATAAAATGGAGATAGCTATCAAAATTATGGAACATGGGTTTTTTTAACAACGGACCCAATTAGGTCCTACAAGGGAGGTTTCCTCAAAACGTGACACATATGAGAGATATGATCGGGGGAATTAACACCTATTTTCTAGAAAATAAAGTGCCCAGCTCAACAAATCAAGATTTTCATTTTTCCTTTAGTGCAGAATGGAACAACATATCAATAGTTCAGAGATTCTAGATCTCATTCCTATGAATGATATCAAATTTATAAACTCAAAAGTTGTCATTTATCTATTATTAGCTGATTCGATTTTGATTTATGTTATGGGCATAATGTGTAAGCACGTTATGTAAACTCTGTTCCTGAGACAACACATATTACAGATGTATGGTTGTTTGAGTTAAAGAGAGAAATATTATCTATATAAGACTGGAAGGTAAAAGCTAATGAGAAGGAGGAGGCCCAAGAGGGTTTAGGACAGATTAGGATGCAGGACTGAGACTCTTTTTCATGATTGTAAAGAAGAAACTTTTTCATTTTACACTCAATGTTACAACCCTTTTGATGAGCAGACTTTCTCCTCTATTCTCCTTCTTTCTTTTCTTACTTTAAAAAACATGTTATCTTTATGATGCATTGGTATATCTTGTTATGTTGATAAGGCAGTGAAAGTTTCACTGATTTCTTTCCCATTCCAAGACTTGTTTTTTTAGTACCTTGTTTTCTGTTTCTGAATGACATTTAGGATCAAGAATTTTCCTGTGTGGGTGAACAGATTGGGCACTTGCATATTTATTTAATATTATGGTTGTATTTTCTTTATTAAATTGAATACCATTGACAAAGTAAGTGGGATTGGAACTTATTTACAATTAGAAATTGGTATTATCTTTCTTCATTTATTGTTGAAACTTCCAACCTTTCAAAAAACCAATATACATTTATCCATAAAAAACTATTGCAATAATCTGATGATGCCCTAGCTTTCCCTTAGCATTCAAGTGCAACTTTAGGGACTAACAACTACCATAATATCAACACTACCTCCTAGATAGGGAGGTATTTAAAGGTAATGGTATTGAGCACAAACATAACATTCAACCGGTAGCATCATCATAGCCACACAAGTTATCTCATGATCAAATCACAAGCACCATCATCAACTCTATCATATCTAAAAGACATACTCCATCTAAGTAATCAGGCATGATGTTGGATAAGTCACTCATTCCAAAAACTGATACAAGAACCATTCTTCTAATCTGGACATATGTCCTAGAAGAATAATTATTCCAACATATGTTGGAAGCCATGCCATGGGCTACAAGGAATATTCTTCTAATCTAGACATACGTCCTAGAAGAATAAATGTCCAAGACCATTTTCTGCCTAGAGAATTTCTATCCACCAGCACATTGACTATCGATCTAGTTGATAATAATTTCCAACACTACTGATAGTCTTCATGGAAATCATAACAATGTCATTCAATAGAACACAACTATGTATATCCATAGTAGTACACAATGACTATCCAGTGGTACACAACCACACCAAGTATCACATGGCTACTTAATTAGTGATGCATAGTCACAACCAGTGGAACACATCCATTACAGTATCATACATCTATTGTCTAGAGACATGCGGTCACCACAACAATCATAGCATCTGATATCAACCTGCATAAAACAATATTGTGATATAAACTAAGTCATTTGGGCCATTCTACCACTCACATATGTGAGATCTAGAAGAGCATATACCCTTAGAAAGTAAAACATTAGCCATGGGCTATCTGGACTATTCTTCTCAAGCACAGAAGAATAATTGTCCTTGATTTCTGATCCTGGACCATTCACGTAACTAGGCCATTCTTCCGACACTAATCATAGTTCAACCTAGAGAGAATGAGTCTTCCCTAGAGAATGCATGTCCCTGATTGTTGAACTTGGAATATTCACCAAACTCGGACATTCCTCTGGCACTAATCATAGTGCAACTTAGATAGAATGATTCTGCCCTAGGGAAATATTTTTCAGACAATTTCCTAATGGAAATGTTTTTCCTACACCAACCTCCAAAACGAACCATTCTTTGAAACTTCTCACAACTGTAAACTTCGAAAGAATGAATGCCCGACAAGGCAGACCATTCTACTTGACCACTACTCAGAATGACTTCCAAGAAGAATTATTGTCCTATACCATTCCCCCACACTTGCCACAAGGGGAATCGTTTTCTATGGTACATCAATAATCTATCAGACCATTTTCATTACGAAAAATGATTGTCCAAACTGGACCATTTTCCGAACTAGAAAATGCATGTACGTCATAAATATCAAACCACTTTTTGAACTGGAAAGGAACTGCTCATCTTGGACCACTTTTTGAAACTGAAAAATGATTGTCCATGAATCAATAAAATATCGTTCTCCCTCCCAACCTAGGAGTAATCTCTTCCTTTTTCAATAAGGAATTCGTCTCCATGATCCCCAACTTGTTTCTTGATTACGCAAAATTTTCATCTTGGATAGAGGCTTTACCAAACTATATGATATCTACTCTTCCATGGAGATATATTGGAGAACCACTTCTCTTTTATGGAATTCATCATAGAGAATATAATTCTTGATCTCAATGTACTTTGGTCTGTCATGGAACACTAGTTTTCTCTGAAGGCTTCATATAGCTCTGATAATTACAATATATCATGGTCGACTTCAACACTTTTGTTTCCTTCTATCTCATGACATCGTGGAAAATATGAAACTAAAACATATCCAAGTAAAAATTACTTTGTAATCATGAGAGTTTGTCATGGATTAGCAATCCATCATCCCATACTATTGAGTAACCATTCTAATACATTATCTCTGGCATAGAAATTTTTCACCATGCTTCTATTGTGCATGAGAGGCTCTGCACCAAGTTGTTTGAATCCATAGAAGGTCTTCTTCCATCTTTATACAAGGGTCTCTTTCTGGTATACCTCAAAACCTTGAGGTTTCTCTACATATGCTTCTTGTTCAATTACTCTGTTGAGGAGAATAGTCCTTACATTCATCTAATGTAAAATCCAACCCATGGATATTGCAGAATATATAATGGCTCAGGTAGAGGTATGTATGGTTACTGGAACAAGATATCATCATATTCTTCTCCCTCCATCTAAGAGAACCTCTAGTTCTGAATCAAGTAATTCTTCCACTCATAAGTCTTTCATACATTGTTCTTCATCACAACTTCCATTTATTCTTCTTGATTTCTTCTAGTGGGTTCAAACCAAGATGGTATTCTTATGATTCTCGAAATAATAACTGTTTGTTGTGGATTTTCTTTCTTTCTTGGAATCTTCATGTTCTTCCTCATGTTCCTCTTTATCTTTTGGGTCCATGGAGTATTCTATAGATTCCATGCCCTGAAGATTCCAACTTATTCCTTTCATCATAGGATCATGGATGTAGATGGACAACCAAGGATACTTAAGGCTTCTTTTCAAAGAATACTTCTTCTATATTCAAACTGAACACGTGTTGTTTATCATGGCTACTACTTTCAATTGGAACATGGACAGATACTTCATAATCCTCAATGGATCATATCATTTAGGATTAGCTCCCTCCTAATCCTTTCTTCATACATGAATTCATGATGTTCTTTTGGAATTTTGTAAACATATCCCTCCATCTAAGAGATTCCAGGCTTCCATCTACATCCTTATTGCCTTATGCAAAGTGTCACAAGTCTTTTTCTAATTTCCTCTTGATTGCTGACTTCTTTCTGTTTTGACCTATTCTGGGTCTCTTCAAGTTTGATTCTAATTTCGTCTTATCTGTCATTTGTTAGTTATATAATATATTCCACATGAATTGTTACCAATGAATTAGAAGAAGAAGTATGTTTTATCCTGCTTGACGTTCTTTGAGGGTTCCCTTTCTTCGGCAAGTGTTTCTTCATTTGTTTCCTTCCTTTTCTTTAACTCGGGATAGTGGTTCCTGTAGTGACCATATTTTCGACAGTTGAAGCATTGTATCTTTGACATATCCTTTTCTTGATTTGGTTTCTTCCTTGAGACAAAATTCTTTTTATTCTTGAAATTCTTGAACTTTCATGTTGTGAAAGCTAGATCATCATATTTATTTTGGGATTTATCTTTTGCGTTAATTCTTTATTCTTATTGTGCACAACAAGTACAAAGTTCTTAAAATGTGGGATACTCCTTTATTTTGTTCATGCTTGCGGAAAATGCATCCCATGTCTTGGGAATACCATGGAGTACTATATTTACGAGTTCCTTCTTTCAAATGATTTATTCAATATCTTGTAGTTGATATCTTAACTGAGAGATTCTCACAAGGTATGATGTTATGTTGTCATCATCATTTGTTTTCATTTCACGGAGCTCATTCTTCAGACTCATTACTTGTACAATGTTTTTGACTGAGAATAGGTTAGTTAGGGAATCATACATATTCTTAGATGATTCAAGATGAGAGATGTATAGTATCAAGTGGTATTTTATAGAGTCCAATATGATACTCATGGCATTGATGTCATTTTCTTTGAACTTCTCCATAATTGCAACGTTCTAAGGTTCCTTCTCTTTTACTTCTTCAAATTGTGGTTCCACAATATTACCTTTCACGATATCCAACACTTTATTCTTGGCAAGGATGAGATCAATCCTTGTCTTCCATTCTCTAAAGTTAGAAGCTCCTTCTAACTTGTTTTCTAACTGCATAGAGTAAATCATGACTTATTTGACTTAGTTAGCCTTTGATTTTGACCAAAAACTCAAACTTGACATCTTAGCTTGTTGAGAGAACTAGGAGGTGCATTAGGCTAGGGCGCACTAGGCTATACATAAATTAGGTCAATCTCTTCACTTAAGTTTCCTCAACAAGAGGGTTAGGGTTTCATTGTTGTAGAAAAAACTTTGATCACAACTGCAACTGTAACTGAGCACAAAACAAATCCTCCTAATCTATCTTCCAGTGGTTAGCCTATCCAAAGATAGTGTGGGCCCATAACCTATTAGAAATAATACGTCTGTTCGTTTAACCATAGACAATATAGCAATATTGTCACCCAACCATAGGCACAAATTCCACCCCCGAGCACCTTAACCTTGACAAAGAAGAATTCTGGTAGAAAATCAATAGCCAACCAAGCCTAATGCACCAAGCAAAGATAACCAAGACTGATAAAAAAGTCCAACCTAGAAAGACAAAAATTACATGTTTGCAGTAACTACAACTGCAACTACCCTCTATACTTGTGCACTAAATTTTGGTAGTGCACACTACTGAATTTTTGCAGCTACGAGATGTGTCCTCCAAATGAGCTCTGGCGTCCTGTATTTATACTTCTCCTCCTTAGTTGTCTGGGCTAACTTCTCATTCTGGAGGCTAAAAACTCAATATTAAATGTTTCCTTTCGTCGACTTGTCTTCTAGGGTTATGTCCAATGATTTAGGGTTTTTTCTTGTTTCTTGGAATGTTCTAGTCTCGTCAAAGGTTACAAGTGGAGGTTAATACCTCTCGCAGCTACCATAATATAAACAACCATAAGGATGGAACATAAACCTATTTAGTGGCATCCCTTTCTATGTAAATCCTATTAATTATGATAATACATGTTTCACAACTATGAAGATACCTAAGATATACGAATAAAGAGAGATTATGTAATGGCATTGAAATTCTCATGCAAGTATTTTGATCTAAGATAAATGGGATAACGAGTTGTATAATTACATGCTTAGTGAATCATTTGATTGTAATTTTTCGGTATTAAACTTGTTCATTTAGTACAAGAATTATTTTTTTAAGAAACAAAAAATTCATTGTACATGAATGAAAATATTGTTTTATTAAATTAAGTTGAAAACAAATTTATTAGAAGTTAATTGACTTTGGAAATAATTTAATGGTGTTTATGATTATAGAGAAAAAATTCTTGTGGGTGACTCAATGGAAAATAAATTCTCTATAACAATGAAAAGAAAGATATTTTTAGAAACAAATAGTTTTATGAATATCATAATGAAAGTACCTTTTAGATGAATTTTGGTTAGGAAAGGTAAGGCAAGGAAATGAAAGGCAAGACAATGAAATTCAAGGCATTGCATGGCAAGGCAAGGCATGGAAAAGCAAGGCATGGAATGGAAAGGCAAGGAAAGGCATGGCATGGAAAGTCAAGGAAAGGAAAGGCATGTCATGGCAAGGCAAGGAAATAAAAGGAAGATAAAGACAAGGCTTGGCATGGCATGACATGGAAAGGAAAGACAAAGCAAGGAAAGTAAATGAAATGCAAGGGAATGGAAGGGATGACATGGAAAGGAAATCCATGAAATGGAAAATCAAGGAAATGAATGGCATGGCAAGGCAAGACATGACGTCAAATGGCAAGGAAAGGAAAGGAAATGCAATGCAAGGCATGGCCAGGCAAGGACATGCAAGGCATGGCAAGTCAAGGCAAGGGAAATAAAGGCAAGGCAAGGAAAGGTAAGGAAAGGTATGTCAAGGAAAATAAATGCTAGGCATGGCATGGAAATTCAATGAAATACAGGCAAGGAAATGCAAGGCAAGGCAAGGAAACCCATGACATAGAAAGGAAAGGAAAGGAGTGCCATGACATGGAAAGGAAAGACATGGCATGGCATGGAAAGGAATGACATGGCATGGAATGACAAGGAAATTCAATGCAAGGAAAGGAAATTCAATGCAAGGCAATGCAAGAAATGTCATGGAATGACATGGAAAGGGAAAGCATGGCATGGAAAAGCAGGGTATGTCATAGAAAATAAATACATGGAATGGCATGGCATGGAAAGAGAAATAAAGGCATGGAAAATAAAGGTATGACATGTTAAGTGAAAACATGGAATGACAATACAAGGCATGGCATGGCATGGAATGGAAAGGCAAGGAATGACATGGAAAGGAAAGGTAATGAAAGGCATGGCATGGAATGGCATGGAAAGGCAAGGCATGGCATGGCATGGAATGGAAAGGAAAGTAATGTCATGGCATGGCATGGAAAGTAAAGGAAAGGGAAGGCATGGCATGAAATGGAAAGGCATGGCATGGCATGGAATGGAAAGGCATGGCATGTGCTGGAAAGGCTTGTAATAGCATGGAAAGGAAAGGAAATGAAAGGAATGACATGGGAAGGAAAGGCATGGGAAGGCAAGGCATAGAATGGAAGGAAAGGAAAGGCATGGCATGGAAAGTCAAGGCATGGAATGTAATGGTATGGAATGACAAGGAAAGACATGGAATGGAAAGGAAAGGCATGGGATGTCATGGTATGAAAAATAAAGGCATGCCATGGAATGGCATCGAAAGGAAAGGAAAGACATGGAATCGAAATGCAAGGCATGGCATGGAAAGGAAAGGAATGGCAGGGAAAGACAAGGCAAGGCATGACATGGAAATTCAAGGCAAGGCAAGGAATGACGTGGAAAGGCAAGGCATGACAAGGAAATGTAATGCAAGACATGGCATGGCAAGGCAAGGAAGGTCATGTAAAGGAAAGTAAATGAAAGGAAAAGAAATTTAATGTAAGGCAATGCAAGGCATTGCATGGCATAGCATGGAAAGGAAAAGCATGGAATGGAAAGGCAAAGCATGGCATAGAAATTCAAGGCAAGGCAGGGTAATGCAAGGTAAGGCAACGCATGTAAATTCAAGGCAAGGCAAGGCAATGAAAGGAAAGTCAACGATAGACATAGAAACGAAAGGAAAGGCATGGAAAGGAATGGTAAGGAAAGGCATGGAAATGAATGGAAAGGAAAGGAAAGTCATAGCCAGGAAATTTCTAGGTATGGCAATGAAAGACAAGGAAATGCAAGGAATGGAAAGGTGAGGCAAGGTATGGAAAGGCAAGGCATGGAAAGGAAAAGCATGGCATGGAAAGTCAAGGAAAGGAAAGACATGACATGGAAATGCAAGGAATGACATGGCAAGAAAAGGCATGGAATGGAAAGGAAAGGCAAGGCATGGAAAGGAAAGGAAAGGAAAGGAAAGGCAATATAAGGCAAGGAAAGACAAGGTAAGGCAACAGAAAGCAAGGGAAATACAAGGTAAGGATAGGAAATAAAGGAAATACAAGGTAAGGATAGGAAATAAAGGAAATAAAAGGTAAGGCAAGGAAAAACTATGAATTGATCACATACTTTGTTTTGGACACTGCATACACTTGGCATCTTGCACATTCATACATGCAGGTGGCTACCTTGGAATTCACACATGTGGAGGGGTTGCATGAATGCACATTCTTGGAGGTAACATTGCATGTGGACACTTGGCATTTGAATTCGATTGATGCCTATTTTGGGGGGTTTGTCCCCTTCATGAGAATTATTTGGTGCATACTTCTACTATTTTTGGATTAGGGTGAATTTCTTTGGAGAGGCTAATGTCCACATGTTGTAACATGGTCAACCATGGATTGAGGAGAGATCTAACTATTCATTATTATAATATTTATTTGACTTGTCATGGAGTTAGTTAGCAAATAATAATATTTTATTGCATAAGAGAAGAGACTCACTCTATAAAGAAGAGTTCTCTCTATCCATTGGAAAGGGTGGAAAATTTGGGTATTTAGGAGCTCTCCTCTTGGGCTACACTGTAGAAACTTTTGGCAAGCTTAATGGATAATTTGAGGTATATTTTCATTTTAAGTGAGGCTTTATTGTGCACTCATATTTTATGTTTTTATTTTGTATTAAGAAACCCTTGTAACATGTTGTGATTACCATTATAATGAACAATGTTTCATTTTGGATAGAGTAATGTGAGGTTACAAACCTCTTATTTCTATTGTTATTATGTTAGCCTACATGATTCTTACTATTGGTTCCTCGAGTATTAACTAGGATGGGACTTCATTCATTCATCAAATTCAGGTCCTTGAGGACCATTAATTGCATATGGATTTAACACTTATAAATGTTTTCAACCATAAGATATTTTTTAATGAGTAACACAAGTATTTATAATCACTTTAGAAAAAAATGAACTATTTTTACTTACATAGAATTCCTTAACACTTTAAAACGTAATTAATCAAATTAAATAAATCATTACAATGATTAGTGCAATCATACACTCCAAATATATTTGAAGACTCAACCATGTTGGAGATACTTCACACACACCTAGGATTTATTTTTCCTAAGGTTTTCCCTATGTTTATTAGTCATTGTTGAGTCTCCTATAGTTTAGGGAGAATATTCCTCTAGGAGAATATTCCTCTAGGAGAATATTCTCTTCAGTTCACAGTTCAGTTTGATCAGTTGAGTGGAGTTTAGATGCCACATTGGGATCATCACCATGAAGCATTGAGATCATCACTAGATAATGTGAAATGTCCTTGGGATTATCACTAAAATAGCGCATTACTCATGATTCCATGATCTCCTCCTCACTTCAGTCTATTTCAATCAGTTAACTAAAGACTGAGAGACTAGTTAACTCAAACTAGGTGGCAGTTCACTCCCTTAACTACCTGAGGGACTAGACTAGGTGGAAATTTACTCTCGTAACTGTTGGTGTGTGTCTAGATCAATCTAGACCACCACTATGGACCATCGAATTCTCCTCTAGTGTGCATTATTTGAGTTATACAAAGTATATCATGTGTAAATTATCATTGATTCTTTTGGTTAATGAGAATTCTTCCATTCTTTCTCTCATGCTTCTCTTTTCTCATATTTTCTATGCAAAATTGTGTATGTCATTTTATAGGTAGATCTATTATGTGTAGATTCAACACATTTACTTGATATCAGATTCGATATACTACTAGCAAAAACACACACCGGATTATTTTTGCAGGTACCAAAGATTGAAGACAGTGGAAAAATGGAATTTTCAAAAGAATTCATTCTTACACCGTACAATTTATTTTCATGGAAAGAGAAGATGATAGTGCATCTTTGAGGAACATAATTATACAGGTTAACCATGGACACAAAGACCAAACCAACATCAGCCATATAAAAATCCAAGTATTTGAATCAAATGGATGAAGCATTTGGAACTATTTGCAGTCTCATTTCTCCTGAACTTTGCTTTCACATATCCTCCCATAAAACCCACAATGAATTCCATACCACCATGGGAGGTATTTTTTTTCAAACAAGACGAGATGAGGGGACATGTTCTCGAGGTGTAATTTCTCACATTGGATCCAAAAACCTTTGACAATATCCAATATTTATTTACCAAATAAAAGGATTTGTTGTCACAACTCAAGGCTTCCAGGGTTGATAAATCTAAGGAGGATAAACAAATTTTTCTCACCATTCTCTCCAAAATTGGTCCAAAATAATCAGTGTTTGTACATTTCATTTTGTTAGGCTTGCCTCTGGAGCCACCTAGAATATGCCCTCTCTTGAGGTCTTTATTGAATCTCTGATACAAGACCAGAACAAGCTTACCAACATGGGAAAAATCAAAGGCTCAAAGGCATGTCCACTTACTGTGCATGATGGTAGAGGTCATCAAAATCATAAATATAAATACAAATACAAAAGGAGAGCACGTGCAAATCCAAAGAAGGAAGGGTACTCAAATCCCTTCAACGATGCCTCCATATAAAAAGGTGGAAAGGGAAGAAAAGGGGAGAAATGCACTTACTTCCATAAAGGATTCCATCCAGAATCCACATGTATGTAGAAATAGATAGATCAAATGGCCCAAATACTTTAAAAAAACAACCTTGGAGATCGCATCCCCGAGAGTGCTAAGAAGAAGAAGCCAGAAGATAAAAATCCCAAGAAAGGAAATTCTACCCATCCTTTGATTACCATCAACTCCTCCCTTGATGCTTGGATCATAGATTCAAGTGCATCACATCACATGGAAGCCGCAAAAGAAGTCTACTCTTCATTGGACACATGCAAAGGTCCTCCTATTCTGATGGGGGACAACTCTCCAGTCGAGGTCACTGACAAAGGAAGAATTGAACTCACAAATGGAATCTTCGAGAATGTGCTACATGTTCCCAAACTCTCTGTCAATCTTCTCTTTATGTGTCATATGAAAAAATCCAGCACCCAAAAGAGATTCATATTCACTCCTGATGTAGTGGATATCTATGACATGAAAACCAATTCCAAGGTTTCTACTAGTGAGGTAAATCATCCATCCAGACTCTACACATTTTTTGAATTTATTGAACCAGATTATACATTACTACTTACCCATGCTGATGAAAGAAGTAGGATATGGCACAAAATATTCGGGAATTTAAATTTCATATATATGCAATAGGTTAGAAAGCAGGGAATGGTTGATGGTCTACTTGACATCCACTTCTCCAAAGGAATTTTCAAGGGATGTGTTCTTGGAAAACGTCCTCAAGAGAAATTCAATAAAGAAAATACTCAGAAGGATTCCTTTCCTTTAGATATGATCCATAGTGATATAATGGGCCCTTTTCCACATCCATCAATCAATAAATGAAGGTACATGCTCATTTTTTTTTTTATGATTTCTCATGCTTCACATGGATTTTCTTTCTCAGGAAAAAATCAAAGCGCTTATTGAGACACAATCAAGAAAGAAAATCAAAGTCCTCCAAATAGATAATGGGGGAGAGTATTTTAACCATGAGATATATAATCTTTGTCATGAGGCCAAGATTCAATTGCAGCACATGGTTCCTTATAATCCATGGCAAAACTAAGTTGTTGAGAAGAAAAATAGATCTCTAAAAGAGATGGCATCTTGCATGCTACATGCAAAGTCACTTCCACAGATATTATGGGATGAAGCACTTAATTGTGCAAAATACATCCAAAAAATATCTCCCCATAGATCTGTCAAGGATAAGACCCCCTACAAGGCTTGAAGTGGCCTCAAATTGAAAGTGACCCACTTTCGTATATTGGGTTCTCATGCATGGGACATGATTCCCTCTGAGAAGAGGAAGGAACTTGATCCACAGAGCACATAGTGTATCTCTGTTGGATACCCCGATGGTGTGAATGGATATAGACTCATTGATCTTTCCTCAGAAGGACTCGTCATTGCGCGTAGTGTCCAATTCGAGGAAATTGTCTCGCATGTACCTCAACAGCCGCATGAAGACACTTTTGTTCTTCCACCTATCAAAGATGATGAGCATGCACATGATAAATCTTATTTAGATGAGAGTTATGATTCAGAGGATTCAGATGATTCAGATACTAATTAGATGATTCATATGAGTTAGATGAGCTAGAGTAGAGGCCCAAGTGGGCCAAGACTACTCTTCAAGACGCAGGAGATCTTGTTGCAGATCGAGTTGATACTAAGAGGACTTCATTTGATTTCAAGGAGCCTCCTCTTTCACTCACTGCCACCGAATCGATGCCACCCAGGCATCTTTTCTTGGTTCATACTTTAGATCCAAAGTCCTATGACGAAGTTGTTGGAAATCCCTTTTGGGAATATGTCATGTAGGAGGAGTACAACTCCCTCCTTGAGAACCAAACTTGGGATGTGGTTCCCCTTCCTTCAGGAAGGAAAATTTTTAGGTGCAGATGGGTCTACAGGACCAAGAGAGTAGCTGATGGACAAGTTAGCATATACAAATCCAGGCTAGTTTCCAAAGGATTTCAGTAGGTGCATGACATTGACTATGATGAGACCTTTGCTCCCGTATGAAATATGGATTCCATACGTTTATCACTTTCCATTGTGGAATCCAAGGGATGGGAAGTCCATTATATGGACGTGAAGAATTCATTTATTCATGGTGATCTCTCTAAGGATATCTATATGGATCAACCCCATGTATTTATGCAGGATTCATATTTGGTCTATCGACTGAAGAAGTATCTGTATGGCCTTGAGAAGGCTTTGATGGCATGGTATCCCAATATGGACTCCTACCTATTGTCACATAACTTTTTACATTTTAATTCAAACCCAAATGTTTACATTCTCAGGACGACTGATTCACTTCTACTCCTAGTTTTGTATTGATTCACTTCTACTCCTAGTTCTATATGTTGATGATTTCTTGATCACTAGTTGCTCGAATTCAGCAATTGCTACAGTCAAGAGGATTCTGCATGATAGGTTCTTTATGATGGACATGGGTCCACTACATTTCTTCATTATACTCAAGATCAGTCAAGATGCATTAGGCATCAAACTGTCTTAGGCCAAGTATGCACGATATCTCCTTGAGAGATTTCACATGACAGACTGCAAGTCTTCCCCGAATCCTTTCCTATCAGGAGTCAGACTTTAGAATGGAGGGGACACTCCAATGGTTGACAACACATTGTACATACAACTAGTGGGGAGCTTGTTGTATCTCACACACTCCAAACTAGACCTCTCTTATGCAATTGGAGCAGTCTCCAGGTTCATGCAGGAGCCACATGAGTTACATTGGAAGGTTGCAAAGTGTATCCTTCGATAGGTACATGGCACCATCACCTTTTGGATTCACTATGAAGTATAATCTACAGTGGACCTCATTGGGCTCACTAATTCTAACTGGGATGACAATAGCATTGATCGCAATTCCACATCTGGTTACTCACTCAGTCTTGGTTCCAATCCTATCTGTTGGTCGAGCAAGAAGTAGGTTGCTATTTCTCTATCTTCAGCTAAGGAAGAGTACAGGGGGGTAGTTAACATAACCATTCAGGCTATGTGGCTACAACGGTTTCTCATTGATTTGGGCATTAGTGAACCATCTAGTGTGACAACCAAAGAACTATGAAGTTTTTCAGAGATCTAGTTCAGAGGTAGCAGATGAAGCACACCGAGATCCACATGCACTACATCCGAGACTTAGTACATGACGAGATCATCGACATGTAGTTCTATCCTTTAGTAGAAAAGACTACAAACATCTTCACCAAGACATTCATTGACAAAAATTTATATTCTTTGCGCAGTCATCTTTGAGTGGACACAATTTTCTTGCAACTGTCATTTCTTATTTTTACATACATTGTACTTTTAAGGGGGGGTTTCCCATAATTTTTTCCCTCTTTTCTCATTTATTTCAGTGTATCTTTTGTATTTGGGTACCTAACATGGCCTTGTTGTCGGGACCCATTCTTTATTTTCACCATAGTGATGTTTAGGGGGGTTGTTGGAGATACTTCACACACACCTAGGATTTATTTTTCCTAAGGTTTTCCCGATGTTTATTATTCATTATTTAGTCTCCTATATTTTAGGAAGAATATTTCTCTAGGAGAATATTATCTTCATTTCACACTTCAGTTTGATCAGTTGAATGGAGTTTAGATGCCACATTGGTATCATCACCATACAACATTGGGATCATCGCCAAACAATTCACATTGTCCTTGGGATTATCCCCAGACTAGCACATTACTCATGATTCATGGATCTCCTCGTCACTTCACTCTGTTTTAGTCGGTTAACTGAAGATTGAGAGACTATTTAACTCAGACTAGGTTAACTGAATTTGGGAGGGATGTGATCTTGGAAAACGTCGTCAAGAGAAATTCAATAAAGAAAAGACTCAGAAGGATTCCTTTCCTTTAGATATGATCCATAGTGATATAACGGGCCCTTTTCCACATCCATCAATCAATAAATGAAGGTACATGCTCATTTTGTTTTATGATTTCTCATGCTTCACATGGATTTTCTTTCTCAGGAAAAAATCAAAGCTCTTTCAACACCTCAAATATTTCAAAGCGCTTGTTGAGACACAATCATGAAAGAAAATCAAAGTCCTCCAAACAGATAATGTGGGAGAGTATTTTAACCATGATATATACAATCTTTTTCATGAGGCCAAGATTCAGTTGCAACACATGGTTCCTTATAATCCATGGAAAAACTAAGTTTTTGAGCGGAAAAATAGATCTCTAAAAGAGATGGCATCTTGCATGCTACATGCAAAGTCACTTCCACAGATATTATGGGATGAAGCACTTAATTGTGAAAAATACATCCAAAAAATATCTCCCCATAAATCCGTCAAGGATAAGACCCCCTACAAGGCTTGAAGTGGCCTCAAATTGAAAGTGACCCACTTCCGTATATTGGGTTCTCATGCATGGGACATGATTTCCTTTGAGAAGAGGAAGGAACTTGATCCACAGAGCACATAGTGTATGTTTGTTGGATACCTCGATGGTGTGAATGGATATAGACTCATTGATCTTTCCTCAGATCGATTCATCATTGAGCGTAGTGTCCAATTCAAGGAAATTGTCTCGCATGTACCTCAACAGCAGCATGAAGACACTTTTTTTCTTCCACCTGTCAAAGATGATGAGCATGCACATGATAAATCTTATTTAGATGAGAGTTATTTAGATTGATAAAGGTATTTGGACATGAAGGAAAATGCACATGCATATACAACACCCATGAATGGATAGTATACATCATGTTGTTTCCGGTGGTATGTGGCACGTCATGTGGATCCTCATGGTTGAGGAGAAATGAATTTTTGAA
>ML790954.1:335245-361118 GCA_009831015.1 Picea engelmannii
ATGTTAAGCCCTAATATTGGCTCATTACCCCTTAATTGGGGCATATTATATTAGTAATGTTATTTTATTTATGTCGACTTTAGGCCATTAGTTGTAATTATACCTCCTAGTCTCCTATATATACTAAGGAGACATTTTCATTTGGAATCATCTTGTACTTGAACGTTTAAGTGGGGTAAAAGGAGGTTGCCCCCTCGAAGAGGCTTATTATCTGAAATTATCTCTTTTTCAAGGCTTTGAATACATTTTCTGAGGTTTATCTATGCTATATTGATATTTGGTTCTTAACACACCGTACCCAGACCAGATCGATAACCATTCCTGTTGGTGTACCTATCATCTTGGGAGTGGGATTGAAGAGGTGGGTTGTCAGGCCCATGAGCAATTCTCTGATTGAGAGAATTTATGGGGATCGATTTCCTGAAGGTGCTAAACTACGGCTACAATGCTATGAGACTTCCGGTCTGGCCTATTGCTAAAGCCTTGGAAGGGAAGTGGGGCATCTGAAGGACTATTGAGAAGAGAAGGGACACACTTCCTTGGGTGGGACAGGCATGTGGAGAAGGAGAGTCTATAGGCTGTGGTTGAGTGAACACCTGAGAGGGAGTCCTTTTAGTTGACCGTGTACCGTTAGCCTTGTTAGGAATCCCTTTCCCGGGTGGAGTCTAGTCCCAGCTTAGGGGTGACTCACTGTTGAGAGTGATGAATAGTGTAGTCTAAGGCTGGTAGGTTCGTGGATGGTCTGCAGGTAGTTGGTGAAATTCCTACCAAGATAAGTACTGGTTATGTGATGAATTTACATGTTGCATTGTCATTTATGTGTTATTTTATGGGTTTTATTGCATGTGTGATCATAACTGTCCATATGTTTAAGGGTATACCCTTGTGTACGTTGCATGTCTGTGTTTACTATTAATTCAACCTGAAAATCATATATTTACATAATGAAACTGTTTGTTTATGCTTTATATGTGAAGCTTCCGCTAGAGCATTGTATATATATGTTTAATTGCATGTAGTTCAATATGTATGTATTCCTATGTGTATATATATGTATTTCTATAGAAACTGTTATGTGACATAGCTCAATTGAATGCTGGGGTGTTACAATATGTGGTCAGAACTAGGTTAGGTGTTTGAGTAGTGACATTCCCCAACCTATTGGTGGCCAGGGGTATGTTATAGTATGGTATCAAAGCGTCATTTTTCAACATTGAGCTTGAATGGGCCAAACAAGTCGAATGGAGACGAGATTACTGTATGGTATACAATATATTTGCATTCATGGAAAATTGAGCCACCGTGCGGAAGAATAATATGTAGGGATGCGTGTGCTAAATTTAGCATTGCGCAGAGTGCATACACATAGTAAGGGTGCACGTGGTGTGCGTAGTATGGTAAGGCACAATGAAGTTTAGTTGGTGCACACACAATATGAGTATGAGTCGTATCGCTACAGTGCAGGAAATGGTGCGTGCAGGTGGTTGTGCCTAGTAGCGAGAGAGTATTCGATGGGGCATCCAAATTATTGTACGTGGTAAGGCATATTGCACTTTAGCACAGTGCAATGCATAGAGAGAAATGCATATGGAATATCCGAGTGCGATACAGAAATAGTGCACTGTGGATATTGGTGTGCAGCACAGAAGTAGTGCGTGCAAGTTATTGGCGTGACGAAGAGGAAATGTATAGTAGATACAGGTGCGCAGAATCATGATTTACCTTATAAAGTCGCTTTGCATGATAAATAAAGGTACACGGGTTGAATTTTATGCGTGCAAAAATCGTCTGAAAGTCTAATTAAGACGATGAGCCTGAGTTTAATACAGAATTTACATAGTATTCAAAGAAAGAGGAATACACAATTGCATTAAAGTATTATTTAAATTGAGTCAAGCGAGTGAGATGAATTCTAAGTTTTATTTATACAGCTGAAAGTGAAATATAAGTTACAAGAAGACACATAATATTAAAGGAAACAAGATTCATATCACCATCAGGTAGAATCTTGTCATAAGCAGTACAAAATCCACTTCTGGGCTTATATATTCATTTAAAATCCAAAATTACAAAAGGGGATGATTCAAAATAGCAGTTACCCTATTTAATGAGACCATACAAGAATAGGTCTATCATCTCCAGAGTTCCTTACCTCTTCTACCATCTATCCAAAAATCATTGAAATATACTCAATTTTATTTGAGGGCTCATTCATCTTAGCTATCTCCTCCTTTAAAGAATCTAACCAGACCGGTTGATTCTCTCCAACACTTTCAGCCGCTTCAGCGATGGGTTATTTCTTCTGTTGCTTTCTTCATTTCTTCTTAGCAGTTGGTTTGTTGATAACCAGATCTCTCATGATTGGATTTAGCCTGATTTCCAATCTTGAATCAGTAACAGGTACTATGCGAAATTTAGTCGTTAGTATCTGCGTGACTACCTTTTCCTTCGTACTCAAAGGAAAATTTAGCATGTTTCCCGAATAACTAGTCTCATTAGATTTAACTGGGTCCATATACCTCAGTTGTGTGGGCACCGAAATACTTTTGTAGAGATGAGAAGTTCGAACCAGTTTGGAGACTACTCGCTAATGGATAAGGTGATGCTTCCATACCTGAGAGTTGGTAATTATAGAGACTCAATCATGAATCACTGATAGACTTGCACACAAGTACGATGGGTTGCCATGCTCGGCTAATCCATTTCAAATGATTAAACTTTTTGAGTTCATTACATGACGGTGTTCACCTAACTTCAAACGACTGTGATGTATCGAGCGAATGAGATGGAGTGATCTCACTAGCCGTCACCCATCCCACGAATGGTGGATTTGACATATTGAATCACATGACATTAGAACTTGTGCAAAAGTGGTTTCGGAAAACTGCCTTTCACCCGATGTATCTCTGTGCGATGATGTAGTTCTTACTAAGTTCCCAAAACTTGGGTCTTGTCTAAGAATTGTCATGGTGGTAACACCAAGAAATCAGAAAAGATAATTCTGATATATTTATTGAGTCGAAATAGTTCATATTTCTCATGGATTGTTGATTTAGTTAACCTAATAAGTTTTAATGGCTGCACATTTTGCAGAATTAACAACAACTAGATCAGATCAGATCAGTACCAAATCCATAGGAATGGAAGAGACACATGGAAATTACAGTCAACAAGATGAGAGCAGAGGGATGAATGTCCATTTGGACATTGAAGGAACAAACTCCAATGGACATGGAGAGGAAAGGGATGAAAACCTAAACATGGTAGAGACCATTAAATTTTTTCAAAAGGATGTCCAAAGCCATAAAGTTGATAATGAAAGGCTTATGAGAGCCAAAGAGCAGCAGGATGACTTCAACATGAATTTATTGCAAAGTTTGAACGGAATAGAAAAGAAATTGGAAAAATAAAGTGACTCAAGCAAATCTGGAAGTCACAAACCTTCGGATGAGAAAAAGAAATCAGGAAGTGTTAGCAGACACCACCATCACTCCCTGAAGAATTCCAATAAAAGAGTAGGTAGCAGCACAAGTCCATCCCCTGTCAGACAACATAAGAGGTATGGGGTGGATGAGCTACGAGGAGAAATGAACAAAATCAAACCTCCTACATTTGATGGTGAGCACAAGAAGGATGAAGATGTAGAAACATGGTTGCTGGGCATGAGAAATTATTTTCAATTACACAATTATTCTTCTCATGCTGAGGGTAGAATTTCCATCTATCAACTCAAAGGAAATGCATCCATGTGGTGGGATCATCTTGTGCAGGTACAACACATTAAAGAGAAGAGAGTTACTTGGAGGGAATTTAAGAAGTATTTTGAGAAGAAATAATTGACTAAGAGATATTATGACAGTAAAATGAAAGAGTTCTTTGAACTCAAGCTCGGAAGCATGACCATAGATGAATATGAAAGAAGATTCCTAGAACTGTTGAAGTACGTCTCTTTCATCAAGGGTGAGACTATTAAAATTCAAAGGTATTTGAGTGGATTTCCAGTGTTCATCAGTGACAAAGTACAATATGATGATCCCAATACATTGGAAGGGACCATAAGGTGAGCTAAATGTCTATATGATCAACAAAAAGCAAGGTCAACTTTCCAAAAATCTTGGGAAGACAAAAAGAAGTTCAAGGTGGATCAGAGGAAGAAAGGATTTAAACGACCATTCTTCAGAAATAGTCCATAGTGACCACAAACTCCTAAAGAGCCCAAAAAAATAGAGGCATAAGGCCAAAGGCCAAGGCAACCACCTATTCAATGTTGGGGTTGTAAAGGAGATCATAGATTCAGAGATTGTCCTCACAGAGGTGAAAAAGGAAGGACTATTTATAATGTACAACAAAATGAAACAGTGGAGGACATGGGAAAAAATGTGCCAAGGATCTATGCAACCCTGGATAACAAGCAAGCAGAATATCAGTCACACATGATAGAAGTGGAAGGTATGATTAGCAACCAAACCATTGTTATTTTAATTGATTCAAGAGATAGTCATAGTTATATAGATCCTAAGATGGTAGAAAGTTTACGATTGCCAAGAAGAAAGCATGGAAAATCTTGGTTGGTACAACTAGCTACAGGAACCAAAAGAAAGATTAATGAGATGGTTAAGTCATGTCTCATGGACATGAACGGACTGAACACCAAGGAAGAGTTGAACATCTTACCTTTAGGTTCCTATGACTGTTTAATTGGGATGGATTGGTTGGACCCACATCATTTTCTATTGGATTTTCATAAAAAAACATTCACTTGCTTGGATGAAGAATGGAACCAAAGGAAAGTGCAGGGAATTCCGAGGGCAGTAACCGTTAGAGAAATTTTAGCATTGCAACTGAAGAAATGTTATAGAAGAGGATGTCAAATATTTGCAACTCATATGGAGGAGACACCTAAAGACAAGGTGCCAAATTTGGAGGCTTATGCAGTCCTAAAAGAGTTTGAAGATGTATTCAAGGAAGTAAAAGGACTACCCCCAAAGAGAGACATTGATTTTTCTATAAATCTGACACCAGGAGAAACTCCCATGTCAAAGACTCCTTACAAGATGAGTACACCAGAATTGAAGGAGTTGCCAATGCATCTTGAAGAACTTCTGAAAAAGGGGTATATACGCCCAAGTGTATCACCTTAGGGTTCCCCAGTCTTGTTTGTGAAAAAGAAAGATGGAACGTTAAGGTTGTGCATTGATTTCAGACAGTTGAATAAAGTGACTATAAAGAACAAGTATCCTCTACCAAGGATCGATGATATTTTTGATCAATTGAAGGATGCAAAGATCTTTTCAAAGATAGATCTCAGATAGGGATACCATCAGGTAAGAATTAAGGAGGAAGATATCAACAAGACATCCTTCAGGACAAGGTATGGTCGTTATGGATTCACAATGGTGCCAATTGGGTTGTCAAATGCACCAGTTGTTTTCATGTGCTTAATGAATGGTGTTTTCCGAGAATATTTAGACAATTTTGTCATTGTCTTTTTGGATGACATTCTTATATACTCTAAGTCAAAGGAAGAGCATGACCATCATTTGAGGATGGTGTTGCAAGTATTAAGGGAGTATCAAATGTATGCCAAATTGAGCAAGTGCTCATTTTATTAGAAACAAATTCATTATTTGGGGCATATCATTAAAAAGGATGGGATAGCAATGGATCCTGAGAAGATAGAAGCCATTAGAGAATGGTCAGCACCAAAGAATGTGACAGAGGTCAGATCATTCATGGGCCTTGTAGGCTACTACATGAGATTCATTGGAGGATTCTCAAAGATAGCACACCCAATCACTTCCTTACAAAGAAAGGGTATGAAGTTTCAGTGGACGCCAGACTGTGAAAAGGGTTTCCAACATTTGAAACAATTATTGACAAGTGATCCAATACTAAGGATTGCAGACCCAAATGAAGATTTCATTGTGTGCACAGATGAATGTAATGAAGGACTTGGTGGAGTCCTTAGTCAAAATGGATTTGTGATATGTTATGAATCAAGGAAGTTGAAGGAGCATGAAAGAAACTATGCCACTCATGATTTGGAGTTGGAATCCATAGTGCATGCAAAGAGGAAATGGAGACACTACCTCATGGGGAAAAGGTTTGAGCTAAGAATAGAGAACAATGGTTTGAAATATTTATTTGATCAGCCAAATATAAATGCTAGACAAAGCAGATGGTTAGAATTTCTAAGCGAATATGACTTTGATATAAATCATATCAAGGGGAAAGAAAATAAAGTGGCTAATGCACTCAGCATGAGGGTGCATGAACTACGTGCTACAACCATCAACATGTATCAGATGATGTTAAAAGAAAAATTATGGAGACTGCAAATACAGACCTACAATACAAAGAATTGATAACAAAATTACAGCAAGGTAATACACCACAGAAGATGGATATTTATAATTTGGGAGTAGATGGAATACTATTGCACAAGAACGGAATTTTTGTACCAAATGTCCAGGAATTGAAACGTATAATTTTGCATGAGATGCATAATATTCCTTATGCAGAGAACTGTAGATATTAGAAAATCGTAGCAACAGTCAAGAGCCAATACTTTTGGCCAGGTATGAAGAGAGATATAACATAATACATTGCAAGATGTATGGAATGCTAGAAAGTTAAAGAATAACATAGGCACCCAACAAGATTGCTGCAACCTTTGCCCATTCTTGAATGGAAGTGCGAAGTGGTGACAATGGATTTTATTATAGGATTGCCCAGAACAGTGAAGCTACATGATTCGATTATAGTGGTGTTGGACAAGCTTACAAAATCTTCCCATTTTATTCCACTAAAAATTACTCACAAGGCAACAGATGTCATTGATATTTTCATGAAGGAAGTGGCACGATTGCATGAAATTCCTAAAACGATTGTGTCTGACAGAGACTCAAAATTCACCTTGAATTTCTAGAAAAGATTGTTCAAAGGATTCAGAATGAATCTGAACTTTATTACATCTTACCATCCTGAGTCTGATGGAAAGACAGAGAGGGTGAATAGAGTGATAGAAGATATGTTGAGAATGTATGTGATGGATAAACCATCAAAATGGGAAGACTACATACATTTAATAGAATTTGCTTACAACAATGGGTATCAGGAATCATTGAAGATGAGCCCATTTGAAGCACTTTATGGTAGAAGGTGCAATACTCCAGTAAGCTAGGATAACCCAGCTGATAGAACAGTAGTCGGGCTAGAGTTTCTCAAGGAAATGGAGGACCAAATGTTAAAAATTAAGCAAAGTTTGAAAGCTACCCAAGACAGACAGAAAAGTTATGCTGATAAAAATAGAATCCACAGAGAATTCAAAGTGGGTGATCATGTTTTCCTGAAAGTGAAAGCTAACAGGAGTTCCCTGAAGCTGGGAAGTTGTGCCAAGTTGGCAGCCAGATTTTGTGGACCATTTGAAATCCTAGAGAGGATTGATCCAGTTGCTTATATGATTGCATTGCTTGCATCTATGTTTTTTCATAATGTATTCCATGTATCATTGCTAAAGAAATACATACCTGATGCTAATCATTCTATTGATTGGAACGTTATTCAGGTGGAGCAAGAAGGTGCTTTCCAAGTGCATCTGGTGCGCATTTTGGACCGAAAAATCAAACAACTCTAGAATCGATCCATAGGTCTTGTAAAGGTCCAATGGACCTGGTACGGACCTGAAGATGCTACTTGGGAGCATGAGAATGCAATGCAGGCAGAATACCCGCATCTTTTTGGAAAAAAAAACGAAAATTTTGTTGTATATGGGTACATGATGCACTAAGGACAGTGCATAAATAAGGGGAGGGGATTGTAATATCCCTTGGCCGAACCCAAATGAAAATGTAATCCAAGTATATTTAAGCTAGTGAGATGTTTAGACATCATTTTTGTAATACACCTTTCATGGCATGGTGCGTGCATATACTGCGCAGTAAAGTGATGTAGTGTGCACATTTCTGGATACCGCGCGTAGTAACTAAAGAGCACGCAACCTTGAGGTTAGCGGATACTGTGTGCAGTAACTAAAGTGCATGAAATATTAAGGTCAGCAAACCTTTATGTATATGCTATGAATTATAGGTTGGTGAGCCAGTATTATAAGCCGAAATGCTTATGTTTTGGAATTAGGCCAGAGCGCCTAGATGTTAAAGGCCAGTGCACCTATTTTGTATATGTCTCATGATTAATATAAAATACATCGTTGTGCGCAGACTCACCACGATAAAAAGAGAAGGGGGAATAGATTCCACCAAATAGGGATAGGGAGGGCCTAAAGTTAAGCCAAGCTAGAGAGCTTAAAGCCGAAAATAAATATTATATTAATATTTCTTAAAAACATAAAGTATGGATAATTAATTTATCCTAATTCCTAAAGTAGGGGACAAGTGTATCAGAGTAGCTTTCAACATGACAAGTGTCAAGTTGGAGACATGCATACTTATTTTCGAGACTTAGTTCCTTTGCAGGGATCGACCATTGTGGGGGGGAAGAGAGGGGTGGAAGAATTGTTGAGAATCTTACCATTTTTCCCTCAACCATAGAACCAATATCCGAGGATACATTCCATCAGTCCTTGAGCTATCCTTGTATCTTCCTACCATCATACCCAGATTGGATCGATAACCATTCTTGTTGGTGTACTTGTTAGCTTGGGAGCGGGATTGAAGAGGCGGGTTGTCAGGCTCGTGAGCAATTCTTTGAGTGAGAGAATTGTTGGGGATCAATTTCTTGAAGGTGTTAAACTGTGGCTACAACGCTCTGAGACTTTCGGTCCATCCTGTTGCTAAAACCCTAGAAGGGAAGTGGGGCAGCCGAAGGACTATTGAGTAGATAAGGGGCAGACTTCCTTGGGTGGGACAGGCATGTGGGGAAGGAGAGGCTGTAGGCTATGGTTGAGTGAACACTTGAGAGGGAGTCCTTCTGGTTGACCATGTACCTTTAGCCTATTTAGGAATCCCTTACCCAAGTGGAGTCTAGTCCCAGCTCAGGGGTGACTCAATGTTGAGAGTGATGAACAATGCAGTCTAAGGCTAGGAGGTTCATGGACGATCTGCATGTAGTTGGTGACATTCCTACCAAGATAAGTACCGATTATGTGATGAATTTACATGCTGCATTGTCATTTATGTGTTATTTTATGGGTTTTATTGCATGTGTGATCATAATTGTCCGTATGTTTAAGGGTATACCCCTGTGTACGTTGCATGTCTATGTTTACTGTTAATTCATCATGAAAATCATATATTTACAGAATGCAATTGTTTGTTTATGATTTATATGTGAATCTTCCACTAGATCATTGTATGCATATGTTTAATTGCATGCAGTTGAATATGTATGTATGTCTGTGTGTATATATATGTATTTCTAGAGAAAACGTTATGTCACATAGCTCAGTTGAATACTGGGGTGTTACAATATGTGGTCAGAACTAAGTTAAGTGTCTGAGTAGTGACATTCCCCAGCCTGTTGGTGGTCGGGGGTATGTTACACCTGCAACCTGTAGAAACACAAGAACATTATAAATTTGAGGATGCCAGAAAATAAAGAAATCACTATGGTGAATTTATCAAATGTAACACATACATGTGTATGTAGTACATTGAATGAGCACTCTGCCTCTACTACTGCATCGGTGGTGGACATAGACATTGGTGCATCTATCGACGTAGAGGGTTTGTTATACGTGCGTAGCAACTGCAAAAAATCATATAATAAAACATTGAAATAAATACATAGAATACTATATAAATATAAAAGAATGAAGAACATATAGATGGTTAATATTCTAACCTCCTCCATGAAGATCTAGTGTTCACTGGCCTCCATAGGCCCATATCAAGTCTTCCTGCAACTCAAACATCTGTGAGGATCACATGAACAAATTCTTTGTCCATGTTCCCTCTCCTCAGTGCACTTTTATCTAGGGGTTGAAGGTCTGACCCCTCTATCAATGCCACCAGCAAGCACCCTCTATTGAGATAGTGCAACAAAACTACCATGCTACACTAGACTCCAATTCAAGGATTATAGAGCTACTTGAACCTATTTCAGCCTCTTTGAAGTTGGAGTATGATTGTAAGGGGGGTTACTCCTTCACCTGGGGGGATGAGCACATAACATGGGATCACACCTAGCACTCTCTCAGTCATGTGCAGACCCTCGACCCACCCCATGGAAGTCACCAATATTGAAGTAGTTCACATGGTGACACAAAATAAATTATGCCCGTAATTTTCTCAAAAAATATAAAGGCACCTCTCTATTATTGCAGGGAGGTTTATCAAATACCATGAACCACCTATCCATCCAGTTATCATTAAACTACAGGTGGATACGCCAATCCATACAAATACATTTCCTTTTTACACATGGTTGTTGTCTAGTTTGAGAATCAATAAAAGGAGACATCAGATATTGTTTTGAAATACCCAAGTCTCTAGCTTGGTTTCTATCCAGTCCAATGCTATAAAACTAGATCATTTTATCCCTATATTCCAGAATAGAAGTTAATTTCCCTTGGGACTTGCAATGGACCTCACAATGACGTCCAATGAAGTGGCCAATAACTCTTGGCTAGGTTCTCTTGTGCCCCTTAATTCATTTACAAGTGTTCTCAACATGGTCAATCCCTCATCAATCTGTGTGTTTATGTTGGGTGGTGGTCATGGGTTGGGTTTTTTCTCACCTTGGTTTACTTGTGGGCGGTTTACATTGTCTCAAGGTTTCATTTTATAATATCTGCTGCAATTTAATAAGGTATGTCATATAAATTAAGTATTTTTTTAATTAAAATAGTAAACTACAAAAAACATCCATATATATTTTAAGAAATTAAAAAAACCATAAAATAATCATATTTCTTGTAAATTCTCTATAGTTATTGTTAAAGGGGAAATTTTAGGCAATGTAAGAGGAAACTCTCTCTAAATTTTCTAGATGATATTTCTCTAGAATATTACAAATTTATACAATTTAGATTCTTTTGGAATATATTAAATTAATTGAATGAAACTAAAAATTACTAGAGTGGGAGGAAAAGAAGAAAAATCAAGCATACCTGGCTTGACTGGGACATGGTGGAAATATCTTGTCTTTGCTCCTCCTCTCTATCTTATTAATGAAGATAAAAACATGAGGCACAATGTGTGCAAATGGGCACAAATCGTTCCCATGGTCCATTAAAAAATGATAGAGGAATGTGCACGCATTCTTAAGAAGATGCATGTGTTCCTACCAATGAGCCTATGCGGCACACATTCCCATGAGAGTACATTCCTATTGACCTTGTTTCCACTTTTTCGTCCACCAACTTTGTGCACTCACCTGTGATTTATTATTCCTTATTAACTATATAGATTGGTATGGTGTTTGTTTTGTTCTTTTTCAATCTATTGCACAGTACATAATTTACTCGACTTGGTGTTGAAAAATCAGGATTCAAAAATGTTGGTTCTAGTTGTTCTATTGCATCTGATGTACGTATTCAATCGAGGTGAAAAACATGGGTGAAGTAGTTACACATTGACAAGAGGGTGAAATCCGATGTAGGTTGGAGGTTTAAGGTCAAAAACATCCTCTATCACATGCTTGGTGACTATGTATGACCTATAGAAAAGTGACAAGTGACATGAGACTTCCTTTTGATCCCTTTAGCCTCTCATTTTGCAAATGCATCCACACTTTGTCACTAACCTTGTACTAATGTGGTATCCAATCTTGATTATGAGACTATTTGTACATACCAGTCTCCTATAATAGGATTTAGACCGACTATCGTATCTACTAGATCCACTATCCATCAACAATAGGATATATACCTAACATTGTATCTACTATATTGACTACATAGACCTTGTTTCTTTGTTGAATTCCTTTTAAAAATGGGAGAACAAATATACCTATGCAAGGTGTGAAGATACATAAATTGGATACAAGGGAGAGAACCCTAGACACACCTAAAGGGGATCTGTCCAATAAAACAATGAAGGGTTTTAATGTAACTAAAAGAGGATCTATCCAATAAAACAATGAAGGGTTTTAATGTAACTAAAAGGTGATCTATCCAATAAAACAATGAAGGGCCTTAATTATGTTGTAGCTAAGGAAAACACTCATATCATGTTCATAGATGCTTGGAATTATACATCATCATGCTATAGATCACCATTCTTTTATCATGAAAGATTATCAATTTAGTTAGTGCACTTCAGAATACTAAAAATCTCTAAGACAATATTTTAAGCTTTGTGATTGCATCCTGTGAACCGTAAACCTGGAAAGTATACAAAAAGTAGACATCCTGGTGCTATACAGGTTAATGTGATCTTTGAAATAACAAGCTTCAAGTGTTGAAGATGTATTATTGTTTCAAGTATCGTTTGTATACCATTAAGTCATCCAAGCATATCAACAGAGGATGAGCTCAGAACATTAAAATGCTAATCAATTCTGCTATCCAAATATTGAAGTCTTGATTGCATTCATCCAAAATCCCAAATAACTAATCAATTTTGCATACAAACATTCAATATATATCGAACAAAAAAAAGTGTATCATAGACAATGGGGTGCTATGGAAGAAAAATGAAAGAATCAAGAAAGAAATAGTGGGTAATTTCGAAGGTAACATGATTTATTCATGAAGGAAGTCAACATGCAGTATCTCTACAATACTTATACAACAAACCAGGGAAGTTTAGGAAGGTATACATACCCTATCCTCTATGGATTTGAACTTGTGACATTTTAGGAAAAATAAGATGTTCTGAACCATTAAACCCACTAAGACTATATATATAAATTACTTTACATGTTTTTCAACTAGATTGATTTATTTAATTAAGATTTGTTTATGTTAATTGTGTTTTTAAGATATAATTATGATTTATTTGAGTTAATTAAAATTTTGTAATCTATAATAAAATATGTATTTTTATTAATTTATCTTAAAATTTTCCTAGTCTATAATCATGATTTTCCCAAATTAACTAATTTTTTTAATGTTATCTAAAAAAATAGTTATAATTATGATTTTTTGAATTAAACAAAATTAATTGATTTCTAAATAAAATTCAATTGTAATTCATCTAAGTTAATTAAATTTATTTAAATTAATTAAAACTAAATAGTAAAAAGTCAATGCTAACTTTACTTAGTTGAACTATTGATTGAAACCCTTGGTGAACCTAACCTAGAGCAAGAAGAAAAAACAAAACATGGTCCTCTTTGAAACAATCAAATGCAATAAGAAAAACAAAAGATAAAATAGAATGATGAAATTGCTTATGATACACACATGGACAAAAATAAAGAGTTTTTTGTCAACATTTCGAATTCGTGATTCAACCTTTATATGTTCATCCCAAACACATGTGTTGTGGTCCCATGCACACCAATTTGTCAAAAAGGCATTGAAACCATAATTGAATCTCTCAAAAAGGCATTCTAAGCTTTCATACAATGTATACTCTAAAGCTAGAGTGTCATGGATTCATGTATATATAAGTAGTTTTTAATGATATAAAAAAGTCATTATGTATATAGATTTCAAGTGACACGAGCCATTGTGGGATAATATATTTAACTCAATATAATATTGACACGTGTTCGACATAAGCCATCTCAAGGAGAAAGGTGGTCAACGTTCCTTGCCATGCTAATTATTATAAAGAATCTTCTTAATGCTCTACTCGTCTTCCAATGACATGGATAACAATTATGTAAAGCATTTGTCTATGGAATTAAAAATAATAATTCCATGATTCGGCCATATGTCATTTTGTCTCTAGTATCTAGAGACATAAATTATAAATAATCATTAGTTGGGGTGGTTGGTAGTGTCAGAGTCCACTCCCACCACCTCCCTCGGGCTCGCATCTTGTCTCAAAACGGTTGTAGACAAAATACCTAGCTTGTGAATGGTCAATCATAAAATAAGAAATAATGACTCTATCTTATCCTAGGGGCTCTCAAATGGCTTCTTTCAAATCAAATTTCCTTGAGTCATCTTAAGGTACATAGTTTCTCTATAAGGGGTTCCGAGAGATCAAGTGGTGAGGGTTTTATCCCCCACAATGATATGAAGTAATGATTTGTGCAGATTGATGGTGGATTTAAGAAGGGGAAGCCTTTGTGTCCTATGTAGCATCAAAAACTTTTCTCTATTGGAATTGTTCAAGGCACACCAATATTTTTTTAAAATATTACTTTATGTTTTGTAGTGACCTGTAATAGTGCTAAGGATGTTATTAGTTTACTTCCCAATAACTCTAAGATTATTTTGATATGGATAACAATGCCTAGACTTCTTATTAAATATTAGATTATGAATCTCTTTTGTCCATTGGAAATTCCCTATGTCAATGTAAATTAATTTAACTAGGGTAAGTGACAAATAATATGGTAACTTAACATAAACCCGAATCTACATATATCTTTATTTGAGCAAAGGGGTTCTAGATTAACATTAAAAAATGTTGGAGTATGAGATGCATACTTGGACTCAACTACTAGATTATGAATGCATTTCCTCATAATATATGTTATGTTTCAAGCATGGGCTTGTCATATATTTTTCCTAAAGGTGAAGGACCTCTAGCCTAAAAAGTGAAGAGTTTGATAAACTAAACCTTGAATTGTTGTGGATATTCCATTGGAACTGTTTGTCACAACAGATCTTAAGCTATTATGAAATCTTAGGATTTTGTAGTATGTTTTCTTAGATCCCAAATTAGTTAATTACTAGTTTTGCTTGAATTTATGAAATAACTGAATTATGAAAATGTAAAAAATTAACAAAAATATACACATCATCCACACAATTGAACACAAGATGTACCTTGAGAAACCTAATATGGGAGAAAACCAAACTAGAAGGTGAGACCTATGCTCTTCTCTCTTTTCTTCATTTATGGAAAGAAAGTACAAAGAAAGAGGCATTTACTAGGGAGTTTACTTTGAGACTATGGATTGAATGGATACTACAAAATATCCTACCTAATCTATTATGATCTCAAACTACCACACCTTGGATTCTCCGCTCAACTATGGAACAAGTACCATACAAAAGAATGGAACCCATTTCTCCTCCAAGTGGATCAGTATTTAACATAGCCTGCTAGTGTTCTAGGGTTAGGGTTTTGACTTCCTCAACCCTCAATTAGTGATAAGGTTTAGACCTTCTTGAATCCTTTTCAAATCCAGATGTGGCTAGCCCCACATGTTTGAGTAATTGGGGCTAATGTGGGATCCACTTGTACCATGGTGGTAAAAAAGGTAGTCCAACTTGATGGAGGAATAACATTTTCATACAAACTATGATTGTGGCATTTGATGTACCATTGGAATGGTCTTGGAGTGAAAAATACCTTCAAGGGAATGTGCACAAGTTATAAACATTGTAACCCTAAAAAATGTCGTTTAATACCTCAAAATGGCTTCAGAAGGTTATGAACCCCATTTTTCCAAACTTGGATTATTTGGATTATATTGAGAACAAAATTAGATACAAACAAAAATATAGCATAGAAAATATAAATACAGTGAAACCCAACTTCTATTAATGAATAACATAATATTGTAGAACACAAGCTAGCTAGAATGGTGGTAGCTTATCTCTAAAGAGAAATAGATGCCCACTATGTTCATTCACAAGAAGCATTACATCACACTCCATTGCATGATCAAAGGACCTCCTTCACCTCAATTATATATGAGAGAGTGAGAAGATAATAATTCCCATGATACACATGGGATAAATTGGTATAATTTTACAAAATGCCATAGGCATCTAAAACACTAGGACTTCTCGAGAGGTCACCCATCCCAATACTAGTCAAGCCTAAGCACACTTAACTATATAGTTCTAATGGAAAATAGTGCATTAACATTGTAGGAATGTAAATATGATGGTTGTAATTAACAAATCAAGATGGAATTATATTTCATTCCCCATCAAAAGGGTGAATATTATTGTTTATCAAAACAACAAGATCAAAAACATTAATTTAGTGGAAACGGTGGATGGCCACAGAGATCCATATGGATTGTTCCTCCTACCTTAGAAATCAATGGTCCCTATGGCATCAAGTTCCCTTGGGAGATGGGGAAACTTTTTTTGAATTTGAAACTTGGTGAGTCACTTGCCTTGTTGAAGTAGTTGCCTTGCTTGTACTTGGCATTATCTTGTTGAAGGATGTCATGAACCTGTTGTTGGAGGTGTTGGATTCATTCAACAAATCTAGTTGCATGATTTTCCTTGGTTTGAATGTGGGAGGACTCTGTCGGTGAATTTGCAATAGTAAGAGCTATGTCAATGGAGGATAATGGCTGAAACCCCAAGCACACCTAAAAATGGCCATGGCCTATAGAGCTATGTTGAACATATGGAAGACTCTCATTATCTGGAAGGGAGCATACCATTGGGTAAGGGATCATTGAGCACCAAGTTGATGGAATGCTTTACTTGACAATGCATAGGCACTCCTGTAGGTGAAAAACTATCTTTTTTCTCCTCTACAATCTTGTCGACCTGCCTCTATTGTATATAAAGATCTTGGTTTGAGGTTTTAGTGATCAAAATGACCTTTTGTCCACCTAATGACTGAATCATGAAGAGGGAAAACTTTATGGTCTGAGAGATTAATTTTTGGCATTATTTTGTTGAGATTAATGAAATGGTAGTAGTCATAGCTACCTCTAGTATCCTGTAGAGATGACCCCCTAGAGTAATAATGATAACTCAAAAATAGCATGACGTTATGACATATATGGTTTTCCTGAAAGAACATCATAGACTTCAAGCAGGGGAAACATAAAAAAATACATCATATTTAAAGGGATTGATGTTATAAGGAAAATGACATTGTTAGGTGATGTCGATGTCTCATCCCTTGCTCAAGCATCTAATGGTGTATGGTTGGGGGTGTGGTACTATATGAGGTTTGATTAATTTGATTACCTCAGCTGATATCAGGTTCTTCTGACTCCCATTGTCAACAAGCAAATGTAGTGGGGTCCCCTTCACCCACATCTATGAATGGAAGAAGTGTTCTCCTTCCTATGGATCCCCTAGTTCTTCTGGTTGGATTGTTGTGGCCATGATGGTAGTAGTGGATTCTACTTCAATTTTTCATTTTCATTTATTATGCTATGAATTAGAGTCCAAGTCAGGTTCTAATTATTTTTCTTTGATCTCAGCCACCAATGACTATTTTGAGAAACATTCATTGGTGATGTAGGAGCATCTCCTGAGACAAGCGAGCCAGCGTGGAATGCGAGTAGACAACTGGAAGGCGTCCAACACAAATTTTTGAATTTTCCCTTGAAGTTGATGTGCCAGATATAAATGAGATTATTTAATGAAGGCGCCTTGGTATAATTTAATCAGACCTCGAGCCATACGCTCTCATCTGAAGTAGATGGAGGCATTTACAGTAGTTAATGCGGGTAGATAGGATTTTAATACTAGATTAGACAGTTTTAGAAGAAAAGAGGGAAAACAGATATAGACACCCTCATTGTGCATTGTAACATAATCCGGAGCATAGTAGAGAAGCAAAGAACTGTAGAAGAACACCCATGTACAGATCTTGAATTAATAGAAGAAATTGATTCAGACTCATGGTTTTTTTTTGTGTTGTTCTCTGTGTATTGATGTTATGCTCTTGAATGTTTGCTTCCTTATATACGTTTTCTTTTATATGTTGTGTATGTGATTTCATGGTTTGAATTGAAGTCCGAAGGAAGAAGGAATGAGTTTCAATTTTTCTCTATCTGAGCAAGGATTCCTGCAAGGAGTGCAGTTGAAGTCGTCCGCAAGGAGTGCGTTGACAGAAGGCTCAGATAGTTTAACTCTTGTTCTCATTCACTCATAAGTGAAATTGGGTTATAGGAGCCGTGCAAGGAGTGCGTAGGCTAAGGAGAGTCTCAGTCATGAAACTGAGCGGAGTATTGAAGGACTACTGCTGCAGGTGTGCGCGGAGTTGAAGAGTCCTCAGATATTTTGAGAATATCTGAAGGTTGCCGCAAGGAGTGTGAGCAGGGGCTCAGATTTTGAAATATTCAGAATTGACAAAGCTCAGGAGGTATAGTACCTTTGAGTATTCCTAAGGAAGGATTGCACAAGGAGTTCATGCAAGGACCCTCTTAGCAGTTGGAGTGTGAGAAAGCTCAGGAGGGATAAGGCTTTCAAGTTTGTTGGAGAAGAGCACTGGAAGATTTGTGTCGTGGAGTGTTTAAAACAGGCATTGCACAGTTGCACCGCAGGTAGACAAATTTCACAGAGGGATACTTATCCTTTCTCAAGGAATTGGCAAAGGGAGGAAAACAATGGTCAGGATCTTGTGGAGAGGGCTTGTGAAATCCCGTCAGCCGTTGGATTTTCCAAAGAAGCAGGGAGGTTACGGCCGCGTTCGGAGTTCAAGCTCCAAGGGTCGTGAGTCGTTGGATCATCGATCAGTTACCTGTCAACCGTCTGATCTGAAAGGAGCTGCATGAGAGTTACCATGGGGATTCGGAGGATCGGTAATCCCGTGGTTGAATGATTCTCGACATCTAAAACCCCAAAAACCCGGAGAGATCAGAGTTGTCCATTCACTAGGATGCGTGGTGGAGATCGAAGGCATTGGGATATCCGGCATCGGGGAATCGGAGTTCCTGAGGACAAGAAAGTTAGGACATCACAAGTCACAAAACCCCGGAGAGATCGGGACCGTCCATCGGAGGAGGACGCATGGAGGCAATCAACGCCATCAGGAAAAGTCTCGACAAGGAGGTCGTCTGTCAGTGTTTGAGTCATCGGGATATCGGGGATCCCGGTGACAAAGTGTTTGTGCATCGTGAAATCGCGAACCATGAAACCCCGACGAGGAGGAAGGTGCCAGAGTGTGACCAGCTGTCAGCACGTCAGAAAAGAGGAAGGTGTCGTAGTGGAAGCCAGTTGTCAGCCTGATGGAGGATTGGGAATTCGAGAAATCAGGAATCCCGTGGGCAAGTGTTTTGTAGCTTTTGAAAACCCGTAGCCCCGACGGGGATAAGACTGTGGTCATAGGTTAATGGTCATATGAGTCAAAGCCTATAGCCAGGAGGGCTAACGCGTATAAGAGCACGTCAGAGTTCAAAGGATCGTGAGTCTTGGGGGTGAGTGTATTTTGACATCAGAAACCCCGTAGTCCCGATGGGAGTTATGACTATGGTCATATAGAGGAGGTCACATAGATAAAGAGCTTAGCCTAGAAGGCTAATGGGCATTTGAGTGCATCGGGATTTTGAAGTCAAAAACCCCGACAAAAGGAGTATAAGGCTGTGGCCTTATAGAAGTCGGTCGTTTGGACTAAAGGCTTAGCCAGGTGGGGCTAAAAGCAACAAGGGAGCGCATCGGGGATCGGTGATCCAAGTTGCTTGAATATCACAGGTATCAAAACTCCGATAGAAGAAGGGGAGGCCCTGTGTTTAGTTGTTGTGGGTGGAATATTTCCTGATAGGGAAATAGGGAACCTTTGAGTTCTTCAGCCGAGAAAGGAGAGAAGGTCCTGTGGGCGGACGTGCCCTAGGTGGTGCGCCTGTGTCAAGTGGTATCAGAGCCTGAATATTGCTTGTATATTTCAGGTAGGAAGAGGCGGGAAGAGGTAAGGAGCACTCTGATACATGTCAAGTGGTATCAGAGCGTAGAAAAGCTTCTTTGCTTTCTATAGCAGAGAAGAGAAGGATAATTTCACCATGCCACCAAGGAGAAGAGATAGACAATCACCCGACCCAGAGGAGGAAAGGGAAATGTCCAGAGAAAGAGGTAGGCAAGTACAGAATCCAGACGTGGAGAGAGAAATGCGTAATCTTTGTGCCAGAATGGAGGACATGGAGACATCACAAAGGCGCAAAGTTGATGTAGGGGATATCAGTGAATCCGAAAATGAAGATGATGCTGGACATGGAGAAGAAGAAATCCTAGCGGAAGATGCGGCAACTGAACGCTTACTTAAAGCTGTTGCAAGAATGAGTACAAAGGTGAAAATGGACGTTCCATTTTATGAGGGAAATCTGGATGTAGAAGAGCTTCTAGATTGGATTAGAGCTCTTGACACATACTTCGACTATGAAGATATTGAAGTGGACAAGAAGGTCAGACATGTCGTCACGAGATTAAAAGGACATGCAGCCTTGTGGTGGGATGAACTACAAGCGGATAGGCATTGCCAAGGCAAGCAAAAAATTAAGAGCTGGGACAGGATGATTGAAAAGATGAAGGCAAAATTCATCCCCAGGGACTATCAAATTTCTCTGTTCAGGAGGATGCAGAACCTGAGACAGAAGCTGATGATAGTAAAGGAATATACTGAGGAATTTTACAGGTTGAATATCAGGGCAGGTCATCGTGAGAGTGATGATGAGAAAGTTGTCAGGTATATGAATGGCCTGAGATATGAGATTCATGATGAAATGAGCATGGCAACCATCCGAACGGTGGAGGATGCTTATCAAATGGCTTTGAAAGCTGAGGAGAAGCTGAACCGTAAGAAAGGTCAAAGAGGTCGAGGTAGAATTCATCCCAGAGGCAAAGCAGTTGCCCAAGATAAATACCAGAAGCCCAAGGACGACTGGAAGAAACCTCAAAATTAGACAGAGAGAGGTGGAAGTTCACAGCGAGGACGATATGTTGAGCAAAGAGAACAACATACTGAGCAGAGAGGAGGATATGCTGATAATAATAGGTTTCCTTGTACCAGAGGTAGAGGAAGAGGAAGAGGTGGAGTAATCACATGCTTCACATGTGGAAAGAATGGACACAGGTCTTTCGAGTGTCCAGAGAAGAAGAAAGAACCTGGAGAGACTCACATCACTGAGGCACAGAGGCAAGATGTTGAGGCAGAATACGCTGAAGGCATAAGATCGTTGATGATGCGGAAAGTCATTTTGATGCCAGAGAAGGAGATGGAGAATTCAACGCAGAGAAACAGTCTTTTTCGGACTGCTTGCAAGACCAAGGACAAGGTATGCAAGGTTATCGTGGACAGCGGTAGCACTGATAATCTCGTTTCAATGGAGATGGTAGAGAAGCTGGAGTTGGAGACGACTGATCACCCGAGTCCATACAAAGTTTCATGGCTACAGAAGGGACATCAGGTAAATGTCACTAAACAATGCTTAGTTGACATCACGATAGGAGGATATAATGATAAAATACTCTGTGATGTCATTCCTATGGATGTTTGTCATCTATTGCTGGGTAGACCATGGCAATATGATAGAAATGTGATTCATGATGGGAAGATGAATACATATACCCTAAAGAAGAATGGAAGAACCCATATGCTGCATCCAATTGAGGATAAAGAGGTGAAGCCAGAAACAAGCAAAATAGTACTTCTCATGAGTGGGAAGGAACTTCTTACGGAGGTGAAGAAGAAGGAGGAACCGCAATTCTTTGTGGTCAGAAAACCAAAAATTATCCTGACTAGCACAAGAGTGGACAATTTTCCAGAAGAAGTTCAAGGACTGCTGGAAGAGTTCATTGATATAGTAGTGGATGAATTACCTCGTTCGTTGCCACCAATGAGAAGTGTGAGTCATCACATTGATCTCATATTAGGAGCTAGTTTACCAAACAAAGCTGCATACAGATTGACGCCGCAGGAGAACGAAGAAGTCAAAAGACAAGTCCAGGATTTGTTGGATAAAGGTTTGGTCAGGGAAAGCTTGAGTCCGTGTGCTGTTCTGACAGTACTCAGTCCGAAGAAAGACAGAGGCTGGAGGATGTGCACTGATTCAAGAGCCATTAACAAGATAACCATCAGGTACAAATTCCCATTGCCAAGAATGGATGATTTGATGGATTGCTTAAGTGGAGCAAATTTTTTTTCAAAGATTGATTTGAAGAGTGGATATCACCAGATCCGCATGAGAGAAGGTGATGAATGGAAAACAACATTCAAGACAAACGAAGGTTTGTATGAATGGCTTGTTATGCCGTTTGGCTTAAAAAATGCGCCAAGTACCTTCATGAGGTTGATGAACAAAGTCCTGAAAGAGTTCATCGGGAAATTTGTCATCGTATATTTGGATGACATACTGATTTGCAATAAATCAGTGGCCGAACACTTGAAGCATTTAGCCATTGTGATGAAGAGGTTACAGCAAGAGAAGTTGTTGATAAACATGAAGAAGTCCTCATTTATGAAGATAGAGCTCATTTACTTGGGTTTTGTTATTTCGGCTAATGAGTTGAGGATGGATCCGGATAAAGTGGAGGTAATTAAGAATTGGCCATCACCGAGAAATATTTTTGAGGTAAGGATTTTTCATGGATTGGCTAGCTTCTACCGAAAATTCATTAGGAATTTCAGTGGAATTAGCGCAGCGATGATGGACACAGTCAAGAAAAGACATAAATCTTTTCACTGGACTGAAGAGGCGGAGAAGAGTTTCAATTTGTTGAAGCAAAAGATTACGGAACAACCAATTCTGGTGTTGTTGGATTTTCAAAAGACATTTCAGGTAAAATGTGATGCAAGCGGGTTTGCCATAGGAGCGGTCTTAAGTCAGGAGGACAGACCGATTGCATATTTCAGAGAAAAGATGAATGAGGCAAAAGAAAAGTACTCCACATATGATAAAGAATTCTATGCCATCATATAGGCATTGAAAAAATGGAGGCACTATTTGATTCCAAAGGAATTTGTTTTGTATAGTGATAACCATGCATTACAATTTGTGACTCAACAGGAAAAGTTGAATCAGAGGCATGTTAAATGGGTTGAATATGTGAAAAATTTCACTTTTGTGATAAAACATATTTATGGTACTGCTGACAAAGTTGTTGATGCTTTGAGAAGGAAGTGTTTGTTGTTGTAGGAGTTCAGAGTCAAGACGTTAGGCTTTGATGATCTCAGGGATATGTATGCAGATGACCAAGACTTTAAGGAAGCGTATGAAGCAGCTGAGAATCCAGTTCTCAGAGATAACAACAAATGGGTCAAGTACATGATTCATGAAGGATTGTTGTTTAGGGGTAATCAACTGTGTATTCTGAATTGCTCCATGAGGGAGAATCTACTGAAGGAGAAACACAACGGAGGATTGGCCGAACATTTCGGTCATGATAAAACATTTGCAAAGCTGAGAGAATCATACTTTTGGCCAGGGATGTGGTTAGAGGTCAAGAGGTTTGTGGAAAGATGCAGAATTTGCCAGCATTCAAAGGGAAGAAAGCAGAATGCGGGTTTTTATCAACCATTGCCCACACCAGAAAGGCCGTGGGATGCGATAAGCATGGATTTTGTATTGGGATTGCCAAGGACACAAAGGGGTGTTGATTCAATCTTTGTGGTAGTAGATAGATTTTCCAAGATGGCACACTTCATCCCATGTCAGAAAACTAGTGATGCGACTCACATCGCAAATTTTTTTTTCAAAGAGGTCATTCGAATTCACATCTTACCAAGGAGTATTGTTTCAGACAGAGATACAAAGTTTTTAGGACATTTTTGGAGGACATTATGGAAGAAGTTGGGGACTAACTTGATGTTTAGTTCTTCTTATCATCCTCAGATGGATGGACAAACAGAAGTGGTTAACAGAAGTCTGGGAGACTTACTGAGAAGCTTGGTGACATAGCACCACAACAGTTGGGACAACATATTGCCACAGACAGAGTTTGTGTATAACGACTCAGCGAACAGGAGCACAGGCCAAATTCCATTTCAGGTTGTATATAGGATGCAGCCGAGGGGAGTTTCTAAACTAAGGGATTCAAAACAGACTGCTACTAGCAACGCTAGTGCAGAAGAATTTGCTGAGACAATGAAAGAACTTCACAGCCAGGTGAAGGAGTGGTTGCTGAAATCAAGCCAAGAATATAAGCACAGAGCCGATCAGCATAGGCGACAACTTCAGTTTTAGGTTGGTGATATGGTTCTAGCACATTTGAGGAAATAAAGATTCCCGAGAGGAACATACAACAAGTTAAAGATGAAGAAAATCAGACCATGCAAGGTCTTGAAGAAAATGGGAGAAAATGCTTATGAGATTGAGTTACCCGATGGGATCAAAATTTCTCCGATATTCAACATCACGGATTTATACCCATATAGAGCTGGGGAAACAAAGAATGCAAGTGATGAACAACCAAAGGTTCAGTGGCAGAAGCAGATGTCAATTGCAGAGAAGCCACAGATGGAGCAGATACTGGATAAATGAGTGGGTAAGAAAACCAGAAGGAAAGAATATTTTGAATATTTGGTCAAGTGGAAGGGCCATCCAGTTGAAGATGCCAGATGGGAGACTGAAGCTGAGATTTAGAAGCATAGATACACTGTGCAGGAGATCATGGACAGGAGCCCATGCAAATTTTCAAGTGAGGGAGTATGATGCAGGAGCATCTCCCGAGACAAGCGAGCCAATGTGAAATGCGAGTAGAAAGCTGGAAGGCGTCCAACACAAATTTTTGAATTTTCCCTTGAAGTTGATGCGCCAAATATAAATGAGATCATTTAATGAAGGCGCCTTGGTATAATGTAATCATACCTCGAGCCATACACTCTCGTCTGAAGTAGATGGAGGCATTTACAGTAGTTAATGCAGGTAGATAGGATTTTAATACTAGATTAGACAGTTTTAGAAGAAAAGAGGGAAAACGGATATAGACACCCTCATTGTGCATTGTAACATAATCCAGAGCATAGTAGAGAAGCAGAGAACTGTAGAAGAATACCCATGTACAAATCTTGAATTAATAGAAGAAATTGATTCAGACTCATGGTTTTTTTTTTTGTTGTTATCTGTGTATTGATGTTATGCTCTTGAATGTTTGCTTCCTGATATACGTTTGCTTTTATATGCTGTGTATGTGATTTCATGGTTTGAATTGAAGTCCGAAGGAAGAAGGAATGAGTTTCAATTGTTTCTCTATCTGAGCAAGGATTCCTGCAAGGAGTGCAGTTGAAGTCATCCGCAAGGAGTGCGTTGACATAAGGCTCAGATAGTTTAACTCTTGTTCTCATTCACTCAGAAGTGAAATTGGGTTATAGGAGCCGTGCAAGGAGTGCACAGGCTAAGGAGAGTCTCAGTCATGAAACTGAGCGGAGTATTGAAGGAATGTTGTTACAGGTGTGTGCAGAGTCGAAGAGTCCTAAGATATTTTGAGAATATCTAAAGGTTTCCGCAAGGAGTGCGAGCAGGGGCTCAAATTCTGAAATATTCAGAATTGACAAAGCTCAGGAGGTATAGTACCTTTGAGTAGTCCTAAGGAAGGATTTCACAAGGATTTCGTGCAAGGACCCTCTTAGCAGTTGGAGTGTGAGAAATATTAGGAGGGATAAGGCTTTCAAGTTCGTTGGAGAAGAGCACTGGAAGATTTGTGTCATGGAGTGTTTAAAACAGGCGTTGCACAGTTGCACCGCAGGTAGACAAATTTCATGGAGGGATACTTAGCCTTTCTCAAGGAATTGGCAAAGGGAAGAAAACAAGATCATCGTACCTTTGAAATGGATTCTTGTTGAAGATTCCTCGACTTCCATCGATAGTCGCTGCAAGATCTGAGTGAACTTATCCATCATCTCATTCCTTTGTCACATGAGGGATTCCTCACACAATATCTTGAAATGATATTCTTCTATATCATCTCTCTTTTATTCTTCCATGAGATGTCACTTGGGATAACAAGAGCAGTTTTGTTAAGAACCAAACATCAATATAGCATATAAAAACCTCAGGAAAAGTACTCAACTCCTTGAAAAAGAGATAATTTCAGATAATAAGCCTCTTCGAGGGGGAAACCTCCTTTTACCCCACTTAAATGTTCAAGTATAATATGATTCAAAATGAAAATGTCTCCTTGGTATATATAGGAGACTAGGAGGTATAATTACAA
>ML790954.1:361218-373623 GCA_009831015.1 Picea engelmannii
CTAAGTGCACTTAACTATATAGTTCTAATGGAATCCAATGCATTAATGTTGTAGGCATGTACATATGATGGTTTTAATTAACAAATGGATATGTCATTACATTACATTCCCCATAAAAAAGGTGAATATCATGGTTTATCAAAACCATAGGCTAAAAAACAAGGATTTTGTGGAAAAGGTGGATGGTCATCAAGATCCACCTAGATCATGGTACCTGCCACTGAAATGGTCATTATTGAGGCAAAGATATGAAATGATCTTACTCAAACATTTTCAAATCTTACTTGGCTAAAGAAAGATAGACAGGAATATCACCCTATGTTTATAGCCATAAAAATTTGTATCCTAATTCACAATTATTGATTACAAGTGCTTAGACTGATTTTTTTTTATAAATAAAAGATTGCTGGAAAATTCATTATTTATGTAATTTTATGAATATAACAGATGCTGAAATAAATATAGAGACAGAAGTAGAGACACCAGGTCAATAATCAAAACATATGAGACATAAAGAAATCCTTTATTTCATTCCAATTTATCAAAAGAATCTTTCTCTTTACAAAATTCCTTGAGGAAGTTTTGGACCAAAGTCAAACTTAGATGTCCCCGATGAAAACCATACAAAAGGACTTCTGACAGAAAGTAAAAACCTGAACTTTAAAAGCTGGATCAGCTTGCCACAGATTGCTTCCCACTCGACTCTCTAAAAACAAGTGTCTGAATGATGTAATTCATCCCTGAATCTTGTTGTCTACAATAGGACCCTTAGTATGCTTCTCCTTCTATTCTCCTCTTGTTCCTCCTTTTCCTTTTTCCTTTAAGAAATTAGAATTAGTTGAAGTATTAGTTGAACTAATTCTTTAGTTAAGTGAATTAAAACTCAACCAACTTTTAGTTAAGGGGGAAAAGTAATAAAATCATAATAAGGGTTTTTAATAAATAATAACTAGTAGGTGGGACCCCTTGTGACTCCCTTTAGTTCTTTAACAAACATAACACAACTAGTTAATCAATCAAAACATCCCTCCTTGTGACTCCCATCATCACTCTCATATTTTGACAATTTATATCAATGATAATTCAAATTATTTCCAAAAATATATTACCCATGTATTAAAAAAATAGTGTGTTGTCCAAAATTTCAGAAATCAACTGTTCTCAAAAATCAATAAATAAAAATACAAAATCCATATTTTCCACTCTGGGAGGCAATCTTTCCCTTTTTGTTATTTTCACCCTTTAATCTCTCTGAATTTGCCTTAGGTTGTGTGGAGCCTTTAGGCCTAATCTCATTGATCACATGAGAGCAATCATCTCTCAAATGCATGCGAGAGGACACGGATTTGGCAGAGTCATTTGAGGGTGAGGAGTGGGTAGCAACAATGTTTCCTTTGTCAAAGGCATGGTGGGCCTCTATTTTTAACCTTTTAATTGCATGGGAAGATTGTACTAGTGAGTGGACAAGGGCATCTTGGACAATTTGATTAACAGGTGGAGGAGAAGGTAGAGATAATTTAGGCCAGCCATGATGTTGGAAGACTGTCGGGTGGAAAATATCTTACCATCTGTCGTTTTCAGGGACTTCAGGTTGTAGTGAGACATGAGTGGGCATTGGGATACTAGGGACATGTGGGGCTTGGAAGGGAGGACTTTCTAGGCTAGGTTGGACCACTCCTTTCCCAATCCAGTTAAAAAATCAAGCTTGAAATAGTTGGCCCAACTATTACGATTCTGCATCAAAGTGTATAGAGAACCTTGGCCTTCTAGGGCTCCTGTTCCAATTTCCTCTTCCTTTGTTACCTCGACCATGCCTACCTCTACTGAAAAATCTCATTCATGTATGCATTATTGATTAGAAAATAGTTTCTTCAACAACCATACATGACAACTCTTTTAAATATGAAACAAAGTTGGGCTCAACAACATATAAGACTCGTGCAATCTAATCCATACAAATCGTTTAATACTTGTCAGTGAGAAGGGGGTGAACAAGGGTTATGGGATATGTGATGGATTGTGTTGAGCGAAAAGTGTTAAAATGAGGGGGAATAGATCATGATTGTTGCTCACAACATCAAACAATCAACTGTATAAAACAAATATATCATTGTAATTCATCTCTGTGTGATCCTTTAACTGCCATAATACATAATTTATATTAACTATAATTAAATTTTAAGAACAAGGAGTGGACAGTGAATATGGGAAGGCGAGGGGAGTTGTAATGTGCAAAAAGTGAAATAATGGTAGGGAAAAAAATGAATATTGTTCGTAAAACCAATTAAGTAATCCATAAAAAAAACTATGTATTCAATACAAATGATTCCAACACCAATTAAACAATTACTGTGTGTCAAAACTTGTTCATTGTCCCAAATTCAAACCTTCAAACTTTTTTCATTAACACAGTGTATAATCATACTCAGAATCACTATGCCTTTCAACCTTCCTATTAATAGAATTCTTGTTTCTTTTTATTTTCTTCTCTTTTTTAGTTAAAGAAAAATCAAAAGGAACACACAGTCATATTGTTTCAACTCTGTCCAGCATATAGTTCTATTAGAATATCAACCAATGCCCATAATTCAGAATTTCGCAAATCAAACATAGACATAGGTCTTTTTCTGAGTTGAATAATCATTTTTTTGAAAAATTGTCAATTTCATTATTAACCAATAAAACTTGCAATGAAACCAAAATACAAAACTCGAGCTACATTTTTGATGATTCAATAAAAAAAAACAATGCACGATGTCTCCATAAACCATACACAGTAAACAACCAAGTCACAATCATCATTTTCCTCAACTTGCAATGATCTCGATCAGGACTAATCAAACACACAATAGCCACCAACTACAACTAACACCACATTGTAGGAACATAATGACCAATGCATAACGAAAAGATGCAACCCTCTGACTGTACACCAATTACTCCCAATCAATCAATTTAAGAATGAGCTAGGTTATCGATGCAACCATTACAACAAAAGGAGGCAGCCCCTCGATTGTATACTGATTCTCATCCCCAATTACAATTTTCCAACAACTCGATCAAATAGAGGCGAGACAATACTCAAAGAAACTGTCATAACTACTCAACCCACTTATGACAGTCAACAAGATACCTGACAAGAGTGCGTCTGGTTAGGGTTATCAAAATCAAGCTTTGTAACCATGAACACAATCAATAATCAAGAGTTCGCTTGGTCACCAAAAAAAAAAGAGACTGGAGGTTGAACATATCAACAGTAGGCAGAAAACCTTCAAAACAAGCATGGTGGAACCACATTCTCTTATAACTCTCAACTTGTGTAATAGTATGAAAGTTCAACACTGAGTAGGGTAGGAAACGATGCAGAGGAGAAGTGATTTTTAACTGAACAGTAAAAAATACCAAGAATGCATAGAGGCATAACCCTCACACTTTTCTCAAGATCCGAACCAATTTATAGCAATTCCAAATAAAATACAAACCCCAGGAATTACCAACAACCATAAATCATACTTCTTGGCATAATGGCCACCCCATAACCAACTGTGTTGATTCCAATATCAAAAAATAAGCCAACGTACAGGTGAATAACCCACAACCATGGCTCTGGAAGATACACAATGACCAAAAGGTAGTTTGAAAATATATACAACAATCCCATAACAACCCTAATACAATCGGATATGGTTACCATAACTGTGAGGAAGTAGCTAGCAAGGCTAAACAGAGCGAAACCCTCCAACCAAATACCCATAACTATTTAAAACAATAGAGAGCCATCACTATTTTCACCACACAGAATAGCCAACGAAATCAAAAATTCAACATAGCAATTTTTCCATTTGCAAATGAATAACCACACATTCATTCCATAGAAAATACCCACGTGTTACATAGTTTCCAATATCAAGAAAACACAAACCGACACATTATTGAACCATCATTCATTTCAGACACAAAGAGAAATTCATGGATGGGCGAAAAGAACCATACATATAACCAATGGCTTTTAAAAGGGCGAGTTGGTCGAGAAGTTCCTTCTAGAATTGAATCTTGGAGCTTAACCACAGAAAAACCAAATGAAACAATAGCGATGCTAGGGTGACATCCCAATGGGAGAAGTATAGAGTGGCATGCATTTATTGCACGTCGCTTTCATCTTCCTCACATTCAATTTCGTAGTACACGACATCCAGCCAAAAACCATACCATTAACCATGCCATTAATTCCATACATTGAAACTTGCGACATATTGCTTTTCAATTGTGCCACCCCAATCCATATTAACTATTGCCAAAAACCATACCATACCATATATCAAATGCACCCAACATAACTCAATATAATCTGCATACCCACTAACCATTGCTAGTTAGGACTAACACTAATTCATTTTCATTTCATTCGCACATAACCTCTTAACATAACATAGTATAGTATAGTTCCTTTCCTTGAATTTTTTCCCATAAGTCTCTTTCCATTGTTTTTGTTTCATGTTGTTACTAACATGTGTCTTTTGAAGGTGTAACCAGGAATGAATCATGGTGAAGATATCAAATGTAAAAACATTAAATATATGCCACTCCTAACATAGGATTAGAGCTTAGAACAATGAAATATCACATAAAATGCATCACCTATCTTCCATTATGTCGCAAACAAAACCAAGACTGCATCATCAACCATATAGAACCCTATAAGCAACATCGAAACAACAACATAAAATGTGTTATAAGACTATCTCTGAACCTTCAGCCTACAAGGGGGTCCCACCTACTAGTATTAAATATCATTAGCATAGTTTAAATAATAGGCTTTAGCAATACTTTGCGGGCGAAATCCCTCGTTGCGATTTTAATCGTCAACAAACTAGCGAATCCACAGGGAAATATGTTTCCAACAGATTAAGAACTTAGAATGTATGGTTTCACGGACCAGAAAAATGGATCAAGAAGGTATAACCAGAATGATTATGCAACAGGGGGAAGTGAGCAGATTTAAGGGAAAAATGATCGGGAATCTAGGAATAACTCATGAAAATGTTAAGTATGAGGGGGTTTATCCCTGTATGCATAACAATTCAACTATAATTTGTTCTTGACTTCAAGGAGAAAATATTTCCATACTTTCTCTTTTAAATATCAAATGGATGAAGAAATGGAAAGCAGAAGGAGGAGGTAACCAATTTATTTATAAGACACCAGTGAAAGCAGATAACAAATTCAATTATGCTTCCAGGGGGAACATCGTAACAACTGTGTAAGCTTGATTGTTATTGACTAAAAATACCTTGTAGGAGTGTCATTGTGGTAGAACTGATCCAACATCTTATTCTTGACCAAAATTAAATTAAAAGATGAAAAACAATAAAATTCATGACAAAAATGGAACTGCAAAATTTTAAAACAACAGAAATAAAATGGAAGAATTGCAAAAGCAGAAGGAAAGCTATTAAAAGGAAAGAAAAATTTAAACAACTATAAACGTGGAATTTAAAGAGAAGAAATGAAAAGTAGTGGTGAAAATGAAAACATAACTAGACTACTAATTTACAGAAAATCCAAATACCATTAAAACTTCTCAAGCTGGTTCCATGTAGTGTTTTAAGTGAGAACCGTTGGTGTTGTAGGAAAACAATCTCTCTTGTAAATCCTTTAGAATTTAAGAGTTTGTACCCAGGACAAAAGCAATCCTGAAAGGACCCAACCATAATTTTTGAAATTTTGAGTGTCTTCCCCTATCAACATGAGTTGAATCCCACAACAATACCTTTTCATTGACTTTAAATTTGATAGTTTTGACATTCTTGTTGAAACACTTCTTAACAGTATGTTGTCTCCTTTTTATATTATCCAAGGAAAACATCCTTTGCTCCTCTAAAGCTAGGAGTGAATTTATCATTTGTGAAACATCATAAGAATTTAATTCTTTGATCTGTAGGATTAACCTTAAGGAATAAAGTTCCATCTCAGGAGGTAGGATGACCATAAACAAGATGGAAAGGAGTGCAACCAGTGCTTACATTGGTGGTAGTTCGATCTTCCTAAAGGGAGTAAGTGAGGAGAGTGTGCCATCGATGAGGCTTATCTTCGATGAGCCTTTTGATGATTCTCACCAAATTCTTATTGGTAGACTCAGCCTACCTGTTTCCTTAGGGATAATAAGTTGATGAGGTGAAATGTTTAACCCCTAACTTAGCTAAAAATTGGGTCAGCTTAGCAAAAATGAAAGCAGGACCATTGTCTGTAATAATTTCCAATGGAAGACCAAATCTGGAAAAGATGTTATTTTCAAGGAAAGAAATCACCTGATCATCCATCGAGTGCTTAAGTGGGAAAGCTTCATCCCACTTCGTAAAATAGTTTGTGGTTGTCAAAATAAAAACTTGTCCTGCTGAATATGGAGGATTAATAGAACCAATAAAATCTAATCCCCACTTTGAAAAAGGAAATTCTGGGAGGAAAGGTTGTAACGGCATGGTTGAAAGACATTCTTTCCAAAAAACATTTGGCACTTGTCACAAGATCTCAAAAAAACATAAGAGTCACAAAATATTGAAGGCCAATAGTATCCTTTTCTAATAATCTTGAAAGAAGTGGTTTTAGTAGAAAAATGACCTCCTACATGAATGAAATAATTTGAAGAACCATGAGTTTCTCACAACCATTTATGTGCGTCCTCATCGTTTACACATCGAAGCAGCACACCATCAGCAGATCTTCGAAACAAGAAGTTTCCTATAATTAAGTATCTTGGGGATTCAAGACAGATTCTTCTCCTTTGATGAGTGTCTAAGTTGTCTGGACATCTTTGGTTTTGTAAGTAGTAAACTAATTATTATACCAAGGATGTTCAAAAACAAGAAGAATCTAATTATCAATGTAGAATAGTGTTGATAGGGAACTATCATGTTCATCAACTTCTTCACTATTTTAAGCATTCTAAGCTAAGTGAAGGGCTAAGTCACGTACCTTGATAGTGGTAGAAGTCACGATATTTAAATCATTCTCCTGGATCTTGGAAAGCCACTGTGCAAGATTCCCTGAAAGATAAGTCTGTGAGAGAAAAAACTTGACAATAGGTAAAGGGACTTTTACCAATGTATTCTTACCTAAGATGAAGTGGAGAAACTTTTCAATAGCTTTAACAAGAGAGAAATCATGTTTCTCAATAAAAGAATATTTAAATTCATCATCAAACAAACTTTGACTCATGTAAGCCACTGGTTTTTCATTACCTTGCTCATCACTTTGCATGAGGATAGAATAAACTGCTTCCTCAGTGTCATTAGTATATATCATGAATTCCTTCTCAAAATCCATCTTCACCAAAACTGGTGCAGAACTAATTGCTTTCTTGATCCCTACAAAATCATTTTCGACATCATCTGTCCATGAAAAAGAATGATCTTACTTAAGAAGATGTTGGTTACTATTCTTATATACTTTATGAGTTTATATTGACCCAGGGTTCATGTATTTCGGGTTTCCAACAAAGACTTTAAAACTATCGTCCCTCCTGGTGAACCAGAAGGCAACACAGTGCACAGAATGTGTTGCACAGTCTCACTCGAGATAGCTTTAATGGGTGGCTATAAGACTCAGGTGTTTACAGCCTAAGATTGAGTATGAGATATGAGAGCTAACTATTGGACCATTATTATAACTTGTAAAAGAAACATAATGTTATTCACGACTATGCAGTAACTCCAACAACTTATTCCCTCAGTATCGCAACAGTATTTAAACAAACAATATAATAACTCATTCATTCAACATAATAATACCTACTAAAGACAATAAAGAAATGCATGCATTCATCACATAGCATAGGTGTTACCATGGTTCACCCCCTCCTGGGCTACGTCCACAAAGATTTGTCTCTTGGCTCTTTTATTATGGTATTTCCACATCTACATCGTCGCACGCTTTACAATCCTCCATAGTTGGGTAAGATCTATATGAGGTGGACTAGATCGCACCAGGCTCCCCAACATGTGATCTAACCCTCAATATCTACCCTCCCTTGGTTTCTCTCTCGCTCAACAACTTAATCTCAACATCTTATCCAAAATAGGTCATACAACAAAAACCCTCACATACTGCATCAGCTCATGCATAACTACTATAGCAACAATAATCTGATAAAAACACAAAAGCCACAACAACAACCCTTTATACTACCTCCATATCTGTATTTATACATTTCTGGCTCTTCATCCATTATAATAACTTACCAAAACCCTAACCCTATTGTCATTAGGTCTTCCTCCCATGTGTGTGTGTTGTTCTTCCTTCTAGTTGTTTCTTTCCTTACATGCACGTGTGTTGTGTTTCCTTCCAGCTGTCGCTTTCATTGTGCATGATTTCTTTCCCAAAAATGACTTTATTTTATACCTTGGCCTTTGTCCTGCCTCCAACAGGCCCCCAAAATTGACATGCGGCTTGTCCCGAGCCACCTAACCTTTGTGTTCTCCCTCAATCTCCTTGGTGATCACTTGGAACGTTTTCTTCAGCTCTACTGCCTGCATCTACACCTGCGCAGTCTTCTCCTTGAGTGTGTCCACTATATGGACTACAATTTCATCACTAATCAATTCCAAGCACTCTGCCTAGGTTTGTGCTATATGTGCCTTGGCTTCCTCTTCTTGTGCCAGCACTTCTTCTACCCATTCTTGCAATGGTTCCATTTGAGTCTTCTGCTCCTGTTTCTGGGTTTGTGAAGTAAATAGCTCTACCTACAATCTCTTCATGTTTTGCGCCCCTTTGACGTGTTCTGTGATTGGAAATGTCTTCTTCCTCTACTTGAACTCTTAGATTGTTGCATTGATCCTTTATTCTTCCTTGTCCCATTGTTGGACCTATTGATCCTCCTCTAACTTAGTCCAAAGTTGTGTTTCTTTATCAAACAAGTTAGTTGTTGTGCTGACCTACTGTTCTATCTCCTGCAACTATGTTGTTGCTTCCTGCTTCCTTTTCTCCTTTACTGTTGGTGGTGTTCTTGGTGTCAATTGCTCCTGGATATTCTTGATATCCTTCTGATATTGATTGATTTCCTACGCAATTTGATCAATTTTTTATGTTGATGTAGTTTCATCCCTCCGCGCGGCCTGTCGAATCTTCTCATAAGTTCCTGCCACTTTCTACTCCAATCCTTTTATGTGCTCCTATTCCTCCTGGGTCTCAGATTTATCCTTCTCATAGACTATTTCCAATGCGTCATGTTTCTTTGTTTCCTTCTACAATTCGACTAAGTCTTTGTGTGCACAAGACTGTACCTTATGGTTGAAGCTAACCTACATTTTGTGGAGTTCCTTGGTTGGCATATGTGTCAACACTAGTTGGATTTGTCTTAAGTCCTTCAGGGGTGTCTTCCCCACAATCTCATCCATTCACAACATATTGGGTGTGATATGGAATGTTGCATTTGGGTGCGGTAAGGAGTGGACTGGATATTGTTCTTCTTCTTCCACTCTTCCCTCTGTCTAAGGTGTTGATGGTTATGGTCCCCTACTGTTTCTTGTTTTCTGTACTTCTCCAATTTTCTTGAGGAGTTGTCACATGTCTACTAGTTCTTCTTGAATCTTGTCTATATGGTGTGATGCATGGTCGAATTCCTCAACTAGACAATCTTGGACCATTCGGGCTATCATATCTCCATCGTCATATATGATTGTATACTCTTGTAGTGTTATTTGTTCCTTCGATTTCTTGCACGCTCCTCCTGGCTACGTGGCTATCCTCTTATTTCCCCTCAGTTCCTATGGGTTGGGATTTTCTACAGTCTCTTATGCGGGCTCGACCTGTTTCTACTACTCCTTGGCTGGCTGTGTCTTATCCTTCTTCCCATATTGGTTCCCTATCTTCATTGGCCCTTCATATATCTATGTTGTCTTTCCCTAGCCTGTTCTTCGTCTCTTGGGAACTTGGATTTCTGGAGGTTCCGTTTCTCCTTGCTCTGGCTCTTCTTCTGTTGTTCTTTCCAGCACATGCTGGGTGATGGAAGGAATCCTCCATTCATCATCCCATTTGCTGATGACCATTTCGATTTCACCCTCTTTGATACAATAATGCATTTGTAGCCACTTCTTATCAGGATCCTTCCACGCCTATATCCACATTGTATGTCATGTGGCCCTGAAGTTGGCAATGTTCCCATATCATGTGACAGCCTCTCGTGTTATTCTCCACATCTTGGAGATGGATTCTTGCAGGTCATGTAGGTATCCTTCAAATATGGCCCCATTCTCCTTTTTTCTCCTAGCCTCTAGCCTGGCCCTAAGAAAAAAATATCTCACTCCCTGATTCAGTTTGGGTCTGGTACAAAAAACTACATACCTTGTCTCTTTCCATCCCATGAGGGATATTAATGTGATCAACCATGAGTATTGAAACTTTGTGCCTAGATCCTGCGCATTCTTGCAGTCATCCAGGAACATGTTCAAGAGTTACAGTGCCCAGGTCACTATGGTTCCCTCTGCACACTGAGCTGCAACTACAACAACTCCAGCTGGGACTTCTTCCCTCCAACATTTTCTTATCATCTTGTAGGCTAAGATTTTTGTGCCCAATTGTGTTGCGACATCATTGATTCTCTTGATAATGATCCCTCTTGTCCCCCTATTGGTGACATACTTCTTCTTCATCTCTTATGCTAGTGTTTTCTCCCTGGATTTGTCATCTAGAAACTACGCGGGATCCATACCTCGAATTGGTAACCCTATTATTTTTTTGATAAGCTCAACATCTATTGAGACGATCTTATCTAACCATATGTCCTTGCCATGCATAACTGCTAACAATTGTTTGAAGCATGCGGTTGCATACTGACCTCTATCGAAATGTGGTAGGTCCAACAAACCTAAAATTCTCATTTTCTCCAACCCGATTGCTCATTGGACTGGCTAATCGATCGGTTCTTCAACCACATTTATGCCTGTAGTCTATAATAATACCCTCTTCGCAAGTTCAAGAAACTTGACTTCATCTGCTATATCATGGTCAGATTATTTGAGCTTCCCTATGAAGTCCACCAGATCTGGTCCTACCTGTACCCCCTATGGTATGTGTGGTAGAATGATTTATGCTACAAATTTCTTGCGAGGTGACCTGGGAATCTATATATTTTCTTTATTTGGCAGTGGTGGTTGGCTTGATCTTCCAGTGGCTTCTGGCTATTCCTCCGTATACCATTCTGGCCAAGCTGAGACATCTTCAACCGTCCCTTCTGCTGGGTGGTCTGAAATGGTCATTTGAGACTCGTTTGGATCAACTATTGTTGTCGTATTTAGCATTGTTCCATTGAATTTTAGAGTTGCTTCTGTGCTTTCTGGTTGCACCTCCTTTAGGGTTTATGCGTCCTGGTTAGACGACTCCTGTACTTCTGCTGGTATCTCCTTACTCATTCCCTCCAGTGCTAGATTTTGTATTTCTTTCAGTATAGGAGTAGGTTTCACTAGTGTTGTGTCTAGGGATGGGATTCCATCGACATTGATGACCTCCAACGGTTGTTGTTCACCTTCTTCCGCCTATCCTCATGACATGGTTTTAAATCTAGTTAGTCTGGCACTTTGGCTTTCTTTTGTTTGCTTGGGTGGTGCCATGGCATGGAATATCAAACATTTGCTGGGTTCAAATGGTCTCTCTGACCTTTGTGAATTATCTCTGTGCTTTTCAACCTCTCTCGCTCTCTGTCTGCTCTTTTTTCATGAATAGATTGTTTCCTCCCACGTCCGTGTGTTGTATGGGTTTCCCATAAAGCTTGTCGATGATGCTTCCTTAATTATGGGTTTAATTCACCTTAACTATGGGTTCAATGCATCTCCAGTGGTTTCGTACTTTCCATTACTCTACCTTTCCATCTCCATTTGGTGTGTTGTAATGTGGTGTCGCATCTGTCCTTTTCATCCTTTACTTCTACCTAGTGTTGTCATGTCGTCCTTCTTTTGCCGACTTTCCTTTTCCCTCTTGTTTCCCTTTTGTATGATATTGTTGTCCTTCTCCTTTCCAAGTATGTTTTCCTTTTCTTTCTTTCAGCGCAGTAAACCTATGTTTGTACTATTTCCAAAAAAAAAATTTTTTTTTTTTACTGCGCGGTGGGTGGTCAACTATCCTTGTAGAGATTCAGTCGGCTCCCATTAATCATCCCTCTGAGTTTTTCACCTGATAAGTCTTTCAAATGTACAACTCCTCCATATGTGACAGATTTTACTTTGTATGGTCCTATCTAATGCATTCTTAACTTTCCTGGATGTTTAAATGATTTGTTGTCATACATTAGTACTAGATGTCCTTCCTTGAAAGTTTTCTTATTTATGTGTCGATCATGCACAACTTTGTCCCTTTCTTTCTGAACCTGTTGGTGGAATCCTGCTAAGATCCAGTCTTCCTCCATGGTCATTAACT
>ML790955.1:9971-26914 GCA_009831015.1 Picea engelmannii
CTGGTGAGAAGAGATTAGTGAGATGGAGAAGAGGCAGTGTGATGGAACTTTCTAAAGACACATGAGATATAGTGGTGAGTAGGTCCACTATAGGTTGTGTGTGTATGGTTTTGACTCCAAATTTTGCTTTGAGTGCAACGTTTACTCCTTTTTCATGGGTATCCTAGCTTATAGTAGTTCGTTGCTTCTCATCATATAGGTTGAGTCAATCACATAGAAGTTTCACATGTTGATGCTTTATGAGCAGTGGATTTATTGGTGTAGTATGGTGGCGAGTTTCCCCACATGGATGTGGTATGACGAGAGGCCCTAATGGATGTCTAATTGCATTTGGATCTTCAACTTAATACTTCTAGTGAGGGAGTTGTGTTTCAAATTTTGTCAAGAACATATTCCATTTGGTTCATTTTCAGTGTTGGCTCCTTCTCCTATGTTGCTTAAGTAACAAAGAGGTAAAGAAACATTATGGTGGTGTAAATATAAAAAAATAATTTCATGAGGGTGTCTTGTAACTTTGAAAAAATAAAGATATTGGATTTTCATCAAATAAAGGAAGAGGGGGGGTTATTCCATAATATATTGGTAAATAAAATATTGATGTTGAGGAGAGGTGTAAAGTTCAAGTCTCCCCCCTCATATGGTGCATCTGTACCCATTAATGCAATGTTGGGTTTATAGTTCCCATTGATTGATAAAAAACAAAACTTACTAATAAAAAAAGAAAAGTGAAAGAAAGGTCAAGAAACCCATACCGCCTTTTTCAAAAGCTATTACTTCCTTTTACAAGTCAAATATACCCCATATATTTGGTTAAAAAGATTATGGGAGCAAATATATGAACCAATTAGGAAGAAAATGAGAGCCAAATGCATTCAAATCATCAAACATTAATCTACTCTCTCAAAAAATAATTACCATAGACACTTTTATTGAAATATATTTTAACATCATTATAGTTTTGAACCATGTTAAAGATGGCTAATCCAAGAGTCATAGCCTCGCCCATGAGGTTTGAACCATGGGTTACAATTTAATCATTATCTTATGCAACAAGCCTCTCACCTCCCATCATTATTTATAGATTTATATATCAATTTGTTTGTTTAAGGGTTGTAGTGATAAAAACAATAGGATTTGGCAAGCAGTTAAGTAGTGAATATCTCATTTGGTTTGTAAACATGGTTATCCTCCCGACCATTTGAAACTCATCTTCTTTTTGACGTGGGTATTTGCCCCGAATCAACTTTCACATGGGATGCATCAAATGAAGGTGCTTTGACTAAAATCCCCCCAACTTGCGGTGATGGCTTATCGTTTTTGGCTTTTTAATTATTTTGTTTTTATGTATTTTAAGATAATGATCATTGCATGGTTGTGTGTGTAAACATAATTATATAAAGAAATGAAATGTTCATAAATCAATAAATTCATAATGTTCATTTATTAATACATTGTGTGTTAAACAAACATAATAGTAATCATGGACTAAATGAATACACATATATAAGTAAATAGTCACAAATCAGCCATGATGAAAGCAACACAATTCTTCACTACAAATCAATGTGATTGCATATATTCGTCCAATTGGGAGATTGAAACTTGGATTATACAATCCTCTTCTCAAGTTTCTTCTTGAAAAAAAAGGAAGTTACAATGAATTCAAAACAAATGTATGTAGGGAGGAGTTAAGATGGAGTTACAAAATCACTCTTCACCTTCCTTTCTAGCTATCACATCCTTGTTCACCCTTTCATATGCCAATTGTAAATCAAAAACATTATTAAAGATTACATTAGCATTTGTTGAGTTTATGAAGACAAATTTGTCTCCAATGCGGTGATAAATAGGGCCTAGTATATGAACATAATTTGTTAAGAAGACTTTAGTTGTATTTGGCTCCTCCACGAATTTCACTAGCTTAAGATGAGTGATACTTTGGACATGTGTAGCTTGTTGCTTCTTCTCCTCGGTGTATTGTCACAATAACTCTCTGAGATCATTTAATGGCAAGGGCCTATGCTCATTTTGAAACATGTGTATTTTGTGTGGCTTTTCCATTCTGAAAGCTTATGTCAAGAATTGGTCATTATCCTGTGACAAATTGTCCAGATCTTCTAACACATCCTAGAGAATGAATTCCACTTGTCTAATGTTAAAGGATATCAAGCTTGCTTCATTCTAACCAGGTGGACATATAGTAGCAGGGATGGGCTTGTATCTTTCTTTCTAGTTAGCCATTTTGTCCAGTTGTTGCTTCTTCTTTTCCATATCAAGGACTTGTCATTTCAACTATTGTTTCACCATTGTCATGTTTGCATATAGATATTTGCATGTGTGAATGTGCCAATAAAAGTCATGGATCAATGGTACAACCTAGTCCTCCTACATGTGAGGGAATGCCACAAATTCAACTAGGTTATCCTTGGAAGCCTTTTTACTTAATTTTATAGCTCAGTGATGTACTCTTTAAGCTAGTTATTTTCCTCCATGAGCTTAAAGATGGCCTTTCTTGAAGACTGAGCTGTAGCAATCCTAGTTATAGCTAAAACTATTGATTTTGCATGGCAGGTGTTTGACTACAAATTTGGTGGTCTCAATCACTACTTGGTCCCTACTAATATTTATTCACTTGTGAGTTTTGCTTCTTGAAGACTTTTCTTTTTCCTAGCATACTTGAATGTTTCAAGGATAGTGGAAGGGTCTTTGTTGTCATAGTTATCGGGTAAATTCTTGAGTGATTCCTCAAGCCACGACATTGTTTCCATGACATTGCTTCCCTCCCCAACCAATCTCAAGTCAACTTCTATTTGTTATTAATTGCTAGTCCTAGGTTCTTCGGTTTGGTGGGCTAGTGTTGCATTTGTCTCGGTCATCATAATATGAGGTTCAATAACTTCCTCCATAGCACCCTTTCTACTCTAGCTTGCTTTAGACTCTTAGCCCTCTATTTGAGTTACCTACTTCTTTGCGACCTCTATAGATGATTGTCCCATATTAAGCCCATCTGTCACTTGGACTTGCATCGGCTCCGGAACATACTTAAGTAAATTTTGCTTGACCCTCTCTATATTTGTTGCATCTTGTTTTTTGGCATGGACTAAATGGTAGTCCCTAGCTTGTCTATAATTCTCCTCCTTGGAGTATTCCTAATGGCAGTAGGTTCAAGTTAACCCTTGTTGTTTGAAGTGGTTGCCAATTTTTTTGTGCGAGTTGTGGACTTTAAAACCTCCCATCTACAATTCGAGGGAGTCCATTTTTTTTATTGGTGTTAGTGATGTGGAAAAATCTAGCAATACAAAGACCTCGATATTGAAAGGGGATGGGATGTGTAGATTTGAGTTACAATAATGCACAAGTACTTTCCATCTTGTTCTACATATCAATCACCAAAGGGTTAAAGCACCTTCAAAGCTTGACTCTATGAAATTATCATGCATAAAGCTCGTAGAGAGGATCCAAAAATAGCTCACAAATAACCACGGTGTTTTGAGTACTTGTACTTCCACAACCTTTAATAGTGCATCAAAGGAGGTGGAAGAGAGGGGTGCCACATGTCACATAACTTCAGAAATGCACTCATAGAACATGTAAAATCTAATAAGAATGCCACCATGTGGAACTAGGAAGATTTATCATAGATTTATCATTAGATTTCTCTGAGCATTTTTGGACAGAAGTGTTAATGTTGCTTGAGAGAATATCTGCCTAGCTGAATAAGGTTCCATTTGTTATGATATGGTGTATCAGAGGAACCCAATGTTCATACAGTTGTGAATATGTCTCCAATAGGTTGCCAATATTATGTTGTATGGGACATTGATGCTTAGATCAGTGTCGTTGTACACTGCACTGAATTTAGGCATAAAAATTTCTTCAGTTTCCTTCTTATTGTATCTCTTTTCCTTATTTAGAGTCATGCTGCCAAACTTGTGCTTACATGTGATCCAAACATTTATCGTTTATTGTTAGCTTTAAAATATGCACAAGTAATTTGAATATACGCAAGGGTGGTTGAAGCAAATATTAAATTTCGGAGGTAAATGGGAATGCAATATATAACATATAAATAAATGTCTGGTAAAGAATTACAGTTTAGGAGCGATTTGTTGGACTTCAGACCTGCAAACAAAATTCATGAACAAAGACAAAATTGAAGATAAATAATCACACGGCAGAGAAGAACACAAACGCATCTCAGTGCAGCGAAGAACGCAATAGGGGGCAATGGTTTTCTTTATTTCTCTGTGGAGAAATGAATACAAGTCTCAAGAATCTCCTCGTGGGCTTCTTGAGAAACCTCTTCCCAAACGAATGTAACTGCCAGGATTGTTGTCACAACCCAACAATCTCCACCTTGACAACAATTTCTTGATACCTTGCCCAATTAATCAAACATCACCTTCCTGCAAGCCAAGAGAAGCCAAACACCACCGCAACTTCTCTAACAAAACTAGTTGTATAAACATGTCTTCACAGTTTCCTCCAATATGGACCACTCCACCTCCACTAAATCAACATAACCACAAACTAAATCGCTACAACCATTGTAGGTGATACTCGTGCTTCTCAAATATCGAAGCACTCATTTCTGGTTTTTCCATGTGTCCACTGACAACACCAACTGCATGTGAAATATTTGAACATTCCCATCGCAAACATCAACCTTCCTACTGTATTGTACATGAGACATATAATCCTTTTTTTCCTTACTACAGAGACATAAATTTGAAGAAAGTTTACAATGGAAAGCTAAAGGGATATTTACCGGTTTCACAAAGTTCATACTGGACCTCATCAATGACAACCACATCTTACCATTTTGTTGTCTTTGTGTACTTCTATGTCCAAGATTTGTTTTGTTGCTCCTAGATCCTTCATCTGAAACATCCTAGTCAACTGAACCTTTAACATGTTGATCTCAACCATGCTTTACTTGCAACAAGCATATAATCAACATAACATTCAAGATAATTAATATGTCATAAACACAATGATCATACTCACTTCTTAAGAAACTTGGCTCGCCATGAAGGAATCAAACATCTTGTACCACTACTTGGTCACCTTAGGCCATACAATGATTCCTTGAGTTTGCAAACAAATCTCCCTTTGTGATCCTAAACAACTTCTCATGATACATATCTCTGCTACTGATGATTTGTGGACAATAGGATCCCACAATATACATCCCTTAGCTACATCACCATAACCAACAAATATATAAAACTTTGTTCTCTTGACCAAAATCGGCCAAGCCAACCAAGTGAGCCTTCACCTCTCACCTCTAGGATGATTTCAATGGAGTATGCAATCCATGGGCTCTAAAAACACAAGCTACCAAAACACATGTGCCTGAAAACCACAACTCTTGACCTGACTTTCCCCCCATTACCAAAACCGACCAAACTCCCCTCAAAGATAGGGTATCTGGGAATACCACATGCTCTCCCCTATCACTTAGGTCATCTAGACTTTATCAGTGACATTTCAAACCCGGGGTACGCATGCCTAAGCAGGTCTTACAATTGTATGCCCATTTACATAACTCCACCTCGAACTTTTCATTCAAGACTTTCACCATTTCTTTGAATCTGAGTAAGCCCATCAACACTCCGCTTTTATGCTTGACTTGCCACCATCGCAACTAGATCTAACTCAACCTCCTTTGGCAATTCATCATAACAGTCCATGATCATCTCGTTGAGGGATTCTGCCAAACACTTTGCGTGCATCCTTCAAACTGTAGAACTTGGCATACATAAGCAATATACCTAAGAGGAAGCCTTGTTCTAACCGCTGCCATGGCTTCCAGCTCCACTTCCCCATCAACCTTTCTCCTTAGTGTCCAACAACCTTTTGAACTCATAGGGTTTTTCCTCCTCACGAACAGAGTTCCAAACCCTTTGTTTCCTTACAATAGAATCTCCTTCTCTATGTGTGAATGATAATCTTCCCTTAGCTCTCACAGATCTTCACCCAACCTCAGCTATGATACCACTTGTTCGACTTCAGGCCTGCAAATAGAATTCATGAACAGAGACCAAACTTAAGATAAACAATCACACAACAAAGAAGAATAGAAACACATCTCACTACAGCCAAGAACGCAACGGGGGGAAATGGTATTCTTTATTTTCTTTATGGAGAAATGAATACAAGTCTCAAGAATCTCCTCACGAGCTTCTTCAATTAAATAGGAGATTCTCAAGCATTTCTAGGCATATTGAAAGCCAAATGCTTAAGAAACCTCCACCCAAACGAATGTAACTTCCAGTACTGTTGTCACAACCCAACATGATCAAGCTCAAGAGAACTAATAGCCTCTGAATCTGAGGCTCATAAGGTTCACAGTGAGCATGGAGACTAGAAATGTCTTGGTTAAGCGCAAAAGAGTGGATTAAGTCCAAGGGGAATGGTGAATCAACATAGATTATTAAACAACAATTCTCTTATTCAAATAATGTGTATAAGCACTCATCGCATGAGACCCAAACCACTGTAGTCCCCTCCTTATTTTCCATACAGTGCTTAAATTCACCATATGTAGTGGGGTGAATGATGGAAGATTTCAGACAAGATTTGGTTAACATGTGACTCGAATCAACTTCACCAATTGTGAATGGTAATGAGTTTTCACAATGAGGGGATTCATTCACAATTAGATAACGAACTTTGGCGCATGCAACCATCAAATCGCAAGCTCAAGATAGTCCAATTACTATTGCAATGTTAACATGGACCACCCACTAATCTCTTATATTCTCTTCACTGCAACATGAATGTAAAGACTCCAATAACCACTGCAACAATTGCAATGCCAATGGTGACACTAAGGATAATTGTTAAAGTTTCACTTGGAATTGCATCCCTAATGCTTCAAACAACAATAAAAGAAGACAAATTTTCTTCTTATAGATGCATAGTAGAAAATGGTCAATGGTTCTGACATTAAAGGTAAGGTTACCTATACTCCCATTTTTAGAGAATTTACTATGAGTACTCTCAATCCAAAATAAGAAAGAGAGGTGAATAAAGAGATCACTAAACTCTTTCGCATCAAGATCTGGTTGAAGAAGACAAAGGTGGATTGTCTTTTTGACCCCAGATCTCAATCAAATATAATTTCATCCCAATTAGTTGATAATCTTGGATGGAAGTGTATGACCATCCTCATCCATATCCATTAGGATGGGTGAGCCAAGACATGGAGTTGAGGGTCACCAAGCCATGCAAGTTCATATTTGGAATGATTGCAAACTACATTGATAAAGTGGTGGTAGATGTGATTCCATTAGATGTATGAGAAGTCATATTGGGAAGTTCATACCTTTATGTCAAAGATGTTGTGTTCAAACACAAGGAAAATCGATAGTGTTTGGTTAAGATGGGGAAATTTTTACTATTAATGTACATAAAAGTAACTCAGAGTCTTCATTGATAAGTGTATACCAAGAAAGGAGGTTGATCAATGCAAACAAAAAGTTTTTGCTACTATTATTGAGAGAGAATCGGTAGGGACAAAGGAAGATGGAGATAAAAGCATCCTTGGAAGGATGTGACAACAAACAAAAGAAGCAGTTGGAACAATTGATCACTACATACAATAAAGTGTTTCAATAACCCAAAGGACTTCCAACTAAGAGGGAAGTTGCACAAGATTCAATTGTTATTAGAATCTCCATTGCCCAATATTGGATTGTATTGACAATCTTTATTGGAAGATGATGAAACAAAGAAATAGTTGTAGCAACTCTTAGAGCAAGGGGTCATATATCTCATTGTTTCATCATGTGGGTCACCAATCATCATGGTGTCCGAGAAGGATGGAGGTTGAAGAATGTGCATTAACTTCCAAGTGTTGAACAAGATAACCATCAATAATATATATACATTGCCATAGGTTATTGACTTGTTTGATTAACCGTGACAAGCAAAGTACCTCATGAAGATGGACCTCAAATTGGGTATCACCAAGTGTGAGTAAAAAACATGACACTTGGAATATGACATTTAACATGTATTGTTTGTATGGGTTAGTGATGCTTTTTGGTTTATGTAGTGAACTTGCAACTTTTATGGGTTTAATGAATAATGTGTTGTGTCCATTTATAGATTCATTTGTAATACTACATTTGGGGTAAAAATACAATATTTATTACGATGCTAATTTTGACATAAACCCTCTGTGTCATGTTTGGTCTCAAAATAGATTGTATCTCCAAAAAAAACACACTAATGTTAACATATCAATGTTTATAAATGTTATAGAATCATGATGGGATTGCTAATTTGACTCTATCATTGTGATCGTCGTTATTTGGATACTTTACCAAGGCATCGATTTATCCATGTATAGATGTTGATATATCAATGTATGGACATCAATTTAATTACATCTACATCAAAATCAGAGCACATATCTATGTTTGGTTTACTTCTCAGGTAAAGGTCAAGAAAATAACCATTTCTTGTAGATGAAAAAAACATAATTAGTACAAAATTATGGATAAGAGACTCAAGGATGATGTTCAAGATCACTCTTATAAACCTAACATATAAACCTACCTAGCATATCCCAACCTACCCAAATAAGCAACCCCTTTATTAGGTAACCAATAGGTGTAAAATACAATCAATTTTCTCACAATGCTCACGTGAGTAGTTGAACATTAGGGTTTGTTGGTTTGTCCATTCAAAACACATTAAGGTTTGAAGAGCAATAGGGTTTTGTTTGTTTGTTCATTTGAAGTGCATTAGGGTCATTTGTTGGTTTGTTCCATTCAATTCCCTCCTCTTATGGATCTCAATAGTTGAATGGGTAAAAATGCTAGTGTTGATACTCTCGTTGGATAAATGGCCCCTACCATGACGATTACAACCCTAGAGAATACACCTAACCAGGATCAGATGCAATGCATTTAGCAATATTCAGAAACATTTGGCAAACACTCGTTATATAAAAAAATGTTAACCTGTGAAGTAGTCATGAATGGATTTTTACCAGATTCCTATTATACAGAAGGGCCTCCTTTTAATCTTTATGTCAATTCATCTTGGATCCTCAACATTGTCATCAATCATGGCCAATGGGAACACAGTATTGGAATAATTGTAGACGCGCTCTTGAATGTTGAAAGTACAAGTACATTCATTATTGGCATATCTATCAAGTCCACGAATGCAATTCTAACTTTCCTCCTTGAGACCTATTTTTCAAGTAGCAATTGGAGAACATGATCAGAAAATTAATGATCGTGGCTAAGAGAATCATAGCTATTCGATGGCATCAGTTTATCCCGATTATTCGACCCAAAGACATTGCTTTGTTGGCTACAACTCAATCATCTCATTCCATCAGTATTGGACTAATTCATGACACATCTATTATTATTAGACCCATCTTGACAAATGATCATGGAATAAATAGTTTAGATTTTGAATATTATAAGATGGTGAGGCTTGACTTAGAAAATGAAGAATATCCCCCTGGATGCACTTGAGGGGGAGTTGATTGTATACATTTCAATGATGATGTTTAGGAATAGAATAGATATACCTTTTATAAAGATGCATTATTCATGGGTAGACATTGTCCATTCTTGTAGGACCCTCAGACAAATGATTTAGTTGAATTTATTTGTTGTGAGATGCAATTACTTACATGCAATAAATTGTTCTTGAAATACTATTATTAGTGTATACCTATTATATCAAAATGTCAAAAAGCCTCTTGGGAGTTTGTTGGGTTGAACCTACTTCAAAATTAAAAAGGAGGTTACCAAAAAGCAATCATTGGGCCCTTTAATTAAGAAAGGTTTTTATCCATTCAATCCTAGCGTTGACGACCCTAAGCTCATCATGAGATAGAATCCCTTCACCCTCCTAAATGTTTCTTACAAGATATTGGCTAAAGCCCATACTCTAATGTTTAGAAACATATGCTTGTGGATATTATTTTCCCCACACGTATTGGTTCATCAAAGCACAATTAATCTTTGATAATGTTTTTGTGGTCTTTGAAAGAATGGGGCAGTTGAGATGCTTAGGCTTGGATGCTCTCATCATTTTAAAATTGATTTGATAAGACCTACAATAGTGTTGAATGGCCCTTCATCATCAAAATGATGAAGGCACTTGAGTTTAGTGCATTCTTTCTAAGAGGGGTTACATTGTTATTCTTTGAAACCTTGAACTGCCTCTATCAGGCTACAAATTAGAAGAGACTTGCCTATTGGAATCAGAAGAAGTGGGATTGTTTAGATTAATTCACTAATATACATATAGGGATTTATGCAAATTAGGCTCAAGGAGGGGGATATTGTATGTTCATCTACCAGAACTTGATTTTGAAAGACAATCTTATGTTCATCTATTAAAACTTGATCTTGGAAAACCATTTTGTAGTGAGACAAATTCTTTTTCAATGTCCTCTCTAAGCCTTCCCCATTCTGAGAGTAAATATCTTCTCAAAGGCTTCTTCAAATATCAAATCTTTGAAAAAATCCTTCATCGACCTCTCTACCATGTTAAGCCAATGGAGCCTTTCTCTTAGTTGGGCTCCATTAACCCTTTGAATTTTTCTTTTTCAAATGAGGTACATTCATGGGATATTGTGCCCTTGATATATGCATTTTGATATCTCCCTAAGAGATAGAGAAATAGATTTGTTGATGATATGAGACAATTTCTTTGCTAATGCTTTAACTAGTTGAGATCCCCCATATTCAAAAAATGTGTTTTGCTTGGTCAATATGTTTGAGGAACCTTTCATTGCATTTACAACAAATTTACTAGGTAAACCACAATTTGGATGAATCTTTTTGCTTGAACTTGTTAGGTTCATAGAGAGCAAGATGCGATTTAAAATATTCAACTTATTTTTCTCTAATAAGGAGATTTTTATCAAGCAACCATTCTTTGTCTTCTTGAGTGTTTATGAAAGTAACACCAACAGGCTCTCGAATTTGGTCTCAAACCATACTATAGTGGTGATATAATTTGGGGTTTCCTTTGTTGGGTTGTTATATTCTTTGCAATGAAAGTCTATTCAAGGTGGATCGAATGGGAGAGAAAGTTGAAGGTCGAAGTGTTCGACTAGGCAAAGTTGAAGACAAAGTAATCGAAAACAAGTCAAAGATGTCAACCTACAAAAGGTCGTCAAGATCTAGTGTGGCAACCGAATGAAGACCGAATGAAGGTCGACTGGAAATCTGACCGGTAGTTGACTATAATAGAATCCCATGATTTGTGGGATTTGTAGCCAATGATCTGCGTGGATCTGTAAGGGTTTTTTAGTGTCTTTCCCTAGGTTTTTTCCTATTGTAAAGCCTATAAATAAGGTATGTTGTAATACTGTAGAAACTAATCAATGATCATGAGATCAATCTTTTAGTAGAGGTTTCTAGTCATGTAAATGTACTATGTGATTATTTTGTCATTTACTTTTTTGTTTAAATCTTTCTTCTTATATTCTACTAGGTTTAGCATGGAAGTCTATTTTCCTTACATGTGGTATCAGAGCTTGGTTTTGACAATCATGGATCTGAGCTAAACACTAGGTCTAGTAAGAGTCGTAAGTCAAAGATCTTTAAAAGTTGTGTTTGAAAGAATGGAAAGTAGTTCGAGGATAGAGATAAAAAAATTCAATGGCCAAAATTTTGAGCTTTGGAAGCTTAGAATTGAAGATCTCCTTGTAGATCGAGAACAATGGGCAGTAGTTTGTCTAGGTACCATTCCAAGAAGAATGGGAGAAACTTGATAGAAGGGAAAGGAGTACGATTCGACTCTATCTTGCAGATTCAGTGTTGTTGATTGTCTAAGCTGAAGATTCAGACAAGAAATTGTGGAACAAGTTGGGGAGCTTATACCTGTCAAAATCCCTGGTAAATAAGTTGTTCCTTAGAAAGAAATTGTATCTTCCAAGGATGAGTGATGGGAATTTTGTAACTAAGCATTTGAATGTGTTTAATACCATAATAAACTAGTTATCATTCGTAGATATAAAAATTATTGAGGAGGAGAAATGTATCAGCCCATTATGTTATCTATCAAACTCTTGGGATAACTTAGTCATGGCTATAGAGAGTAATTCAACCACATTAGCGCTAGAAGACGTGGTTTCATCTCTATTGTTAGAAGAAATGAGATAGAATAAAATAGAAGGATCAACCAAAGATGTTTTAATGGTAAGAGGTCGACTGGTTGACTAAGATAAAGGAAAATTCTTCGGTAGAAAGTCTAAGTCGAAGGGTAGATCTAAATCCTCGTTTCATTCAGCAAAAATATGTTGCAAATGCAGTAAAGTTGGGAATTATAAAAGGGATTGCAAGTCGAAAGAGATAGAAGTCAGTACGGGATCCGACGAGAAGCAGTTGATTGAGAGAAAGATTACTCTAGATAAATGAGGCGATGTGTATTTGGCATCAAACAGTACACAGTCATATCAAGATGTTTGGTTGATCGACTCAAGAGCGTCCTTTCATATGACACCACACAGAGAATGGTTCTACGAATATGAACGATATGAAGGGGGATATGTGTTCTTGGGGGACAAAATTACAACCAAAATTGTTGGACGGGGAAGAGTCGGACTGATACTGCAGGATGGGAGGAGTAGAACCCTTCCAGGTGTGCTGCATATTCTAGGTTTGGCAAGAAACATGATATATGTCAGTAAAATGATCGATGCAGAAGTGCACACTCTATTTCAGAAGTATATGTGCAAAATGGTTAGGGGTGTGATGATCTTAATGAAAGGAGTTTGGATTGGAACCCTATACAAGTTTTTAGGGAATGTCGACTTGATTGGATGCAACAACATCGTTGTTCCTAAATTTTACTCGACTTCGACTCGACTAGACTCATCTTGGGTTGATTCGATTCAAACCAACTCGACATTCTTCGTCAAATTGACCTGACCATGCTATGGAACGAGAGGATGGGACACATTAGAGAAAAAATACTTCGAGCTATGCATAATAAAGGTATTGTCGAAGATTTTCCTGAATGTAATTTAGAAGTCAATTTTTGTGAATATTGCATATATGGAAAAAAAAATAAAAAAAAAATAAAAAATAAAAAAAGGGTTAGGTTCCCATCTAGAGTGACAAAGGAAAAGGGGATTCTAGAATTGGTTCATAGTGATGTGTTTATCCCTGTAACAATTCCTTCACTAGGTGGATCCTTGGGGGTTCCACTCAGCACCAAGGAACTACTTAATTCCCAAGATCGATATGAGGAAGTTTGATGGTAAAGATCCTATAACATGGACATTCTAGATGGAACAATTATTTGATCTACACCAAGTTCCAACCTTACAAAAAGTAACTCTTTCATCCTTGTATTTAGAAAATGATCATTGTGTATGGTATCAATGGCTTTGTGAAAGAAAAAAGGATTATGTTATCTCTTGGTCCATTTTTATGGATGAATTGATGGCATATTATGGGGATATTAAGAGCAATACATTCTTTAGCCAATTGATAAATCTTCGACAAAGAGGTTCAATTACATAGCACATTTAACAATTCCAAAACCAAGTTTTGGGGTAAAAAACTGATATGAAAATGAAAAGGCTCGAATCTCTTTAAAATTGCAAGTGAAATGGTATGTGCTTGGGTAATAGGATCAAGTTACAAACACATAAATATTAATGAGTTTTTTACTTAATCATGAGCAGCATAAACAATCATAAACAGCCATCAAAATACACACATTAACACAACAAAATGATAAAGGAGTTCACCCCTCTCTTGGGCTACATCTCCTGGTCCATCTTCCGATAGATATTTTGCATTAATGCTCAGAGTGTCAAAATCGATGCTTAACAATGCTCAGAATGAAAAATGGATGGCTTCAATGGCTCCAGAACGTCCAAGAACCCCTAGTTGGGCTCTTCCTGCACCTGGTTTGGCCAAAAACTGAGTTGGAATCACTCGCTGGAAGTTTCTCCCAATTCTTTGTTGTCTATGCTCGCCAAAATGCACCCATATTGGTTGAACCTGGCTCACGGGCATTTCCTGTGCCAAAGACCTAGCGCACATACGCATTCCACAAAATTGGGCATTTTGTTGCATCGTTAGCGTGCCAACACCTTATTCGGTGGAGGTGTTGGTCGCATGGCTTCCATATGGCCACAACCCAGCGCCTAAACCTGGACCCGTTGATTTTCCCGCACATGTGGTGGTTGGATGGGGTATGGACACATTGTGGCCCACTAGTGAACTTGACCGTTGGATGAGAGTTTAAACCCGCGTTGGTGGTTGTGTTGGAACTCTACGCTAAAGTGTTGTGGTCAGGTCTTATGGTAGCGAATAAGTCCAAGGGTTGGGGCTTAGCCCCGACCCTTTTGGCACCCGAATGAACCTTCATTCAAACTCTTATACAAAGTTTAAGCAATATGGGTAAGAAACAAAGTGTGGGCAGGCTGGTAGCCTGACCCTTGCCAAAACATGCCACCTATCCCCAAAGGTCGCGAGTTCGACCCCCACGAACAACAACCAACTTTTTATGCCTTGGAGGGGGTGCCACATGGCAGCCCATGTCTGGGCCACGAAGCCATCCATTTCTCATTCTGAACATTGCAAAGCATCGATTTTGACACTTTGAGCATTAATGAAAAATATCCATTGGAAGCTGGACTAGGAGATGTAGCCCAAGAGAGGGGTGAACTCTTTTATCATTTTGTTGTGTTAATGTGTGTATTTTGATGGTTGTTTATGACCATTTATGTTGCTCATGATTAAGTAAAAAACTCATTAATATCTGTGTTTGTAACTTGATCTTATTACCCAAGCACATACCATTTAACTTGCAATTTTAAAGAGATTCAAGCCTTTTCATTTTCAGATCAAGTTGGTATCAGAGCATAGGTTTTTGAAGGTTTGATTATTTGCAAGTGTTTGTTTTCTGATGCTTACAAGGTTGAAGCTCACAAGAGGAGAAGGTCAACTTGTAGAGCCAAGTTCTCAATTGTCAAGAAGGAGAACTACACAATCACCTCAAGCTTCAAGGAGATATTCACCAAGTATGGCTCATGAGGAGAGTCATGAAACTCTTACTTCAGAGGATGAAACTTTCAGAAAATCTTTCTATGATATGACAAAGATGGTGAAAGTTTTATTTGAAGAAAGAAATGCAATATTGCAAGGTGAAAGCTCAAACCCTCCAAAGGGTAATAGAAATAGTGGTGATAAAACTCTAAAGGGAAATGGAGGGAATGGTGACACCACTTCCTTCACCTCCATCTTCCACCTCTCCTACCATTTCACAACCATCTCCAAATTCTCCAAAAGAACATGGTAAAATTCCTTTTCAAACTCCTTTGCTTAAGCTTGATATTAAGTTTGAATTGCCTATGTACAATGGAGAGGTAAATGCTGAAAAATTGGATAATTGGATTCATTAGATTGAAGTGTATTGTAGGATACAAATGATCAAAGATGATGAAACTAAGATTCATCTTGCTTCTCTAAGATTGGAAAGTGCAACACTCATTTGGTGGGAAGCCAAAACTCAAGAAGACATGAAGAAACATGGTAAAGTTTTATCCTCTTGAAATGATTTTATTGTTGCAGTTAAAAGACAATTGTATCCATTAGCATATATGTAGAAAGCTATTGTGGATTGGAAAAAATTTAAACAAGCTAAAGGGAAAAGTGTTCAAATCTACACTCAAGAGTTTAGGAGATGAGCTTTGATTTTGGGTATAGATTTATCTTCTCAATAAACTTTACTCAAATATATTAGAGGATTGCATAGCTACTTGAGGCACACAATACTTATGTTTAACCCTACAAGTCTAGATGAAGTTTGTGTATAGGAAACTCATTTGGAAGAAAGAGGGAGGAATGAACCTCAAGAGGGTAGTAAGAAACCTTTTGTTCATGGAGACAAAGGAAAGAATAAGTTCAAGGGAAATGGAAGAAAGAATGTTTCAGTCAAGAAAGAGGGAGAAAATCTCACATGTAAACATTGTTCAAAAGATGGCCATGATGAAGACCATTGTTGGAAACTTCATCCTGAAAAGAGACCCAAAAATTTCAGCCATAAGGGGAAACCAAAGACTATTACAATTGTACAACATGATTTAGGTTTTGATTTGGGTGATGAAACAAAGATTATAGCCATGGGTTTTCAAGGTAAGGATTCTATTGCAAGTACTAGTTCTTCAAGTAGTAGTAGCCTCAATGAAACTCAACATGAAAAAGAAAGAATAGATCTTTTCGACATAAGGGTGATTTCAAAGCATACCAATATAGATACTCTTTTTAATACTAGATCACAAGCAAACCTCGTATCTGAAGACACTGTCAAGAAACTAAAATTGGAAACTACTCAACATCCTAAACCATACCCTCTAGGATGGATATGTGACAATGCCAAATTGCATGTGACAAGAAGATGTAAACTTAGATTTGTCATCACTGCAAATTTTGTAGATGAGGTACAACGTGATGTTATTCCTTTGGATATTTGTGGTATTATGTTGGGAAACCCATACTTATATGATAGGAGAGCCATCTTTCATCGTCATGAGAACAAGTATCATTTGTTTAAAAATGGAGTTGAGTACATTGTTAGAGCACATACAAAGAAGTTGAATTTGTCACTTGTAAATGTTAGACAAATGAAGAGATTAGTCAATGCTAGTAAGAATTGTATCCTCTTCATGATCAAACCCAAAGACAATGTTGAAAAATAAGTTTTCCAAGGTTGTGATTCCAAGTTGAAATCTGATTTATATGAGGTTGTTAACCAATATGATGAGATGTTTCAAGAACCAAAATGATTGGCTCCAAAAAGGGCAATCCAACATGAGATACAATTGCAACAAGATTGTCCTCTTCCAAACATTGGTATGTACAGGATGTCAGTCATGGAGAATGTTGAAATTAAAAAACAAATCCAAGAGTTGCTTGACAAAAGGGTCATCATGCCAA
>ML790955.1:56585-78410 GCA_009831015.1 Picea engelmannii
CGGTAACAGAGTATCCAACAAGATGCCCCGGTATGCCAATCCATTCGATATTTTTCCTGGTGCAGTTCTTTTAACAACGTCGGTGCATTTGGTTATTATGAACACATTGCTACGCTAAATTTTATGGCATGTAAACTTAGTGGTGTGCTTTGTTAAATTGAATGCATCAATGCTCTAGTGTTCCCAGAGCACTGGCATTTTGTTTAGTGGTGAATTGTCTTTTATAACACATCGATGATGGAGCATCACAAAAGACGCACCACTATGTTTATTTTTTAAATTTTATCGTGCTTCTTTCCTTTGAATGATATCGGTGCGTATTGTTAGATTTTATGTACCAGTGGTCCATGTTTATTGATACACCACAAGGTATTTTAGCAGTGCTTCCCATAAGACACACCGCATTTCTATATTGTGAAAAATGTGTCCCAGTGTTGTGCTCTTTACAACACCGGTGTGTTTGTTGGACCTAGGGGCACCGCTAGGTTAAATTGTGTTATTGCAAATTAAGCAGTGCAATGTGTTAATATGAACGCATCAGTGCTACCGTGTTATTGGAGCATCGATGTTTTGTTTAGTAGTGTGTTGTGTTGTATAGAGCACCAATAATAGAGTGTCCAAGGAGACGCCTCATTGTGCCAAGTTGTTCATTATTTTTCCCTGGCGGTTTTTTTAACAGCACTAGTGCATTTGGTTAACATGGACGCACCTCTATGTTAAATGATATGAGATGTAACCTTAGCGGTGTTTTTGTGTAAATTGAACGCAATGGTGCTCCAATGTTCCTAGAGCACTGACATGTTGGTTACTGGTGTGTTGTCTTTTGTAACACACCAGTAATGCGGTGTCACAAAAGACGCATCGCTATGTTTATTTTTTAAAATTAATCATGGTGTTTTCTTTGAACGACACTGGTATGTATTGTTAGAGTCTATGCACTAACGATGCTTTCTATACATTTATGCGCAAGACATACCACTTCGGAGCGACCTGAAACGTTTAGATGCACCACATGAAATTGGAAAAAAATAATTAAAAACGACAAAATTTCAATCCAAATGCAAATTTTAATTGGATGAAAATGCAAATAGGAAGGTCATAAACAATTTACCTCGACTCGTATGTCACGGGGAGACATGGTTCCACCGTTGAGAGGAAATGAAAATTCGTGGTAATTTCCAAAATTTGGAAATGTGTGGAATCTATAATGGAGCTATCAAACTCATTGTAGAGTACCGTAAATAGGGCGTCCTTGGAAGGAGAGTGAGCATTGGTGCTTGCTTGAGAGTTTGTAAGCATAATATGAAGTGTAATAATGAAAATCAGTTCAATATTTTTTTTGATTTACCCTACCATGGTGCGCCTAACGACAGGGACACGCACCGGGTCGTAATGTTCATCGATATCGGGGCACTTTATTATATGCTTGTTTTTTTATTATAACGTATGACGGTAAATTTGAAAATTTAAGCATCGAGGCATCATGTTAATATGTGCACCATGGTGTATGTTCCTTATAGGTGCACCGGTAAAAAAACCTCCGCAAAAACCTCTAGTCACCTGCCTCAGCTAACAACCTCCGCTATAAACAAAAAAATGATAATTTTTGGGGGGAGGTTTTGTAAAAACCTCTGCTACAAGTTGTTCTCCTTGTTGTAGAAGTACTTCTTGGAACAATGATTATCTTCATAAGAAAAACAAAAATGGGGTATAGAGATGCTAGGCTATGACTATGAAATTATCCACAAAAAAGGAAAACAAAATTTGGTGGCAAATGCACTTTCAAGGAAAGAAGAAGACACAAAGGGTTCACCTTGTGCTATTTCCATTCCACAATCTGATTGGGTGGAAGAAGCAAGGATAGATAGGAAGCAAGATCAAAAGGTATGCAAGATCATTTAACAACTACAAGAGGACCCAAGTGCATTAGATAAATTTGTGTGGAAGAATGATTTATTATGGTACCAAGATTGCTTATATTTATGTAAGAATTCCCAACTCAAATAGAAGGTCCTTTTGGAATTGCATACTTTTCCTATAGAAGGACATTAAGGGTTCTTGAAAACTTACCACATGATCAAGAAGGACTTTTTTTCGAAAGGCCCTAAAACTGATGTTCAAAATTTTGTGGTTGAACCTATGGTTTACCAATAGAATAAGGGAGAGATAATCAAGTCCCCATTTCTCCTACAACCATTAGCTATACCAAGTCGACGTTGGGAAGAGGTTTCAATGGATTTTATTACAGGTCTTCCCAAGTCCAAAGGATAGAATGTCATCATGGTAGTAGTGGATTGACTCACAAAGTATGCCCATTCTTGCTCCCTTTCTCATCCTTTTAAAGCAAGTACATGAGTAGCCACATCATTTATGGAAACAATTCATAAGCTACATGGAATACCTAAGATCATTGTAAGTAAGAGAGATCCAATTTTCATTGGAAATTTTTGGACTAAATTATTTTCTTGTTTGGGTACTCAATTGGCTCATAGCTCCTCTTACCATCCTCAAGCAAATGGGAAAACTAATATTGTGAATAAATGTCTAGAAGGGTATCTTCATTGCTTTGTATATAATAAACAAACACAATGGGTCAAGTGGTTTGCCTTGGCTGAATGGTGGTACAACACATTCTTCCATACTTCATTAAAAATGTCCCCATTTATGGAACTTTATGGGTATCATCCTCCATCCATCACATCACCCTTGAAAGGGCAAGGGAAGGTTCAAGCAATGGAGGACCACATAGAGCACCAACAAGAGGTTCTCAAACAATTGAAGGACAACTTGGTTATATCAAAAAATATGATGAAACAACAAGCATATCAACATTGCAGTGAAAGGGGATTTGAAATGGGGGATTTGTATTTATGAGGCTACGACCATACCAAAAAATTTCCCTCAAGCAAAACAAGGACGACAATAAATTAGCCCCTAAGTATTATGGTCCCTGTAAGGTGTTGCATAGGACTCGAAGTATGGATTACGAATTGAAGTTACCTCCATCTTCACATGCACATCCAGTCTTCCGTGTTTCTTACTTAAAGAAGGTACTTGGTGACAAGATCCCATTTCAAACTATTTTACTAGAGATGAATGAAGAAGGGAATATCATACTAGAACCAGAAACAATCCTTGAAACAAGGGTTAAGTAGTTGTGAAATCGAGAAATTACTTGGTACCTTGTCAAGTGGAAGATTCTACCAATAGAAGAAGTGACGTGGGAAGATGATTTCTTCATCCAGAAACATCTGCAGTTAATCATGTGTTGAGGGAAACACTTGTTTGAACGAGAGGTTCATGTTAATCCCCTAGACAAATCCCCATGTAAAGCCCTAGATATTGAGTTGTTGTATTTATATTGTTATATTAGTAATGTCATCTAGACCATTTAATTGTAATTGTACCCTTCGTATCCTATCATACCAAGGAGACCTAGTTTTAGGATCATCTCATCTTGTACATTTGTTCTATTGTAAAAGGAGGTTGCCCCCTCGAAGAGGCTTCACATTCATTCTTATCTCTTTATCAAGGTGTGGAGTTACTTATCTCTCTCTTTTTATGTTATTTTGGTCATTTGGTGCATAACAAATGTCTAACCATGTTGTGCAACGAAATTAGTTACCATTCTAATTGTATTCCACTTCGTTGTTGGTGTAGACATTTCTTCATAGTCTATGTCTTCCCTCTAAGCAAAACCCTTTGCCACAAGTCTTGTATACTTATCCACCTCACCATTTGCTTTATACTTAATTTGGTAAACCCATTTGCAGCCGATGGGTTTAACATATATTTGACAATAAAAAAAAATTACATGTTACATTTGCAATAATTGAATCATATTCATCCAACATGGCTTGTTATCATTATTTATTGCTCATTTCTTCCACAATTGTGATTGGTTCAATAGAAGCATGAGTGATAAAGGAAAATTTTGATTGAGATGTAGTAGAACTCTTAGTTCTTGTTTATTTTTTCTTTCATTTGGGCGAACATCTTTGAGCAGTTGTGTGAACCATTTTGATCTATTGTATTATGCATATGGTGAAGTTTTTGCATTTGATCTATCATGTGTTGAAGAAGAATCGTCATCTGAAGAAGAATCGTCATCTAAAGAAGAGTTATCTAACTCTTGAACATTCATGTTGGGGGCTAAGACTTTTTAAATCCAATTTGGTTTTTGTTGATGAATTGTTTTATCTCAAGTTACCTTTTTCTCCAACTGACTAAAAATATTATTAATATCTTCGGTAGTTTGACCTTCTATTTCATCAAAGACAACATCCTGACTCATAATGAATTTCCCACTAAATAACAACCGATGACCATTCTTCTAATATGAATATCCAATAAGCGTGCATTTCATACTACGGTTTTCCAACATAATCAATTTTTCTTTAGGAACTAAGGCTTAGCAAGTGGAGCCAAAAAACTCAAAAATGATTAACTAAGGGTTTAGTACCATACTAAGCTTCATATGGAGTGATTCTATCAAAGGCTCATGTGGGTGATCTAAGAAGAATGTTGTAAAATTTCATAACATGACCATGTCTCGTTCTACTTTAGATAAACTATAAAACTGAGAGCCACAACCAAATGTGGCAAAATCTAGACCTAAGTCCATTGTAGTGTAGCATTTGTTGATTGGTGATTTTTTAAGGGAGTTTATGAACCTGCCAGTGTGAATCCCTCGGGCTTGGAAAGTCAAATAAAGCATAGAAATCTATATTGGATGATCTATAAACTAACATAGATATTCCACTGGAATAGTTCGTCACAACGGATCTAATACAATACTGAAATCTTTACTATTAAGGTTAATTTCTCCTTTAGATCTCAAAATATTTAGTTATTGATCTTTTGCTAATGCATGAAGTAGATAAAATACGAAAAATAAATAACAATAAAATACAATCACGCCATCCCTAAATAACACAAGATATGACCTGGATCTGCAAATTGTTGTGGATATTCCACTGGAATAGTTCGTCACAACATATCTAATAAAATACTGAAATCTTTACTATTAAGGTTAATTTATCCTTTAGATCTCATAATATTTAGTTATTGATCTTTTGCTTATGCATGAAATAGATAAAATACGAAAAATAGAGAACAATAAAATACAATCACACCATCCACAAATAACACAAGATATGACCTGGGGAACCTAATTAGGGAGAAAACCCAACTAGAAGGTGAGGTTGCTCTATTATCTTTTCTCTAGTATGGAAATAATGCAAGTATAAAGAAAGAGACACTTTTGCCTTTGACAATGTGGCATGTATGGCTGCTACATAATCTCTCCTCCTCTATTATGCTCACAGAATACCACTCTCAGATGTTTTTCTCAGCTATGGAACAAGATATAATGCAAAAGAATAGAACCCATTCTCCTCCTAGTGGCCTAGTATTTAACATAGCCCGATAGCCATCTAGGGGTAGATTTTTTATTTCCTCAACCCTCAATTGTGATAGGGTTTTGGACCTTCTAGAATATTCTTAAAATCACATATGTGGCTAGCCCCATATGCATGAGTAACGAGGGTTGATGTTGCATCCTCTCATACCATGGTGGTCAACACGGTAGGTCAACTTGTGAGAGGCATAACTTTTGCATACGAGCTCTGATTGACACAATATTTCACCGTTGGAAAGGTATGAATGGATAGAATGGCGTCACAGAGCCCGATGTATGCTGGGAAAGTTTTAACCCCAAAAAATTTTGTTTGATGCCTCAAAATGGCCCCGAAAGGTTCCAAACCCCAATCTTCCAAACTAGGACCTGCCACTAAAATGGCCCTGCAAGTTGATTCCTTCAATTTGTTTCACCTTGAAAGGATCAAGATAGATGACAAACAATATAATGATCCAATCTGGATCATACCTCCCCATTTAAGGAGAGTTTTCGTGATCCAGATTATTTTCGGCACGAAATGAGAGCGAAGATATAATAAAGAAATGCACAGAGATATCACGGATATCCAATAATATAACAGAAATATATCAGAGATGAAACCATAAACACAGAGATATAGTAATACACGATTTCTATTAATGAAAGAAATGTACAGAGACTGTAAAAAATACAGAGTGAAAGACTCGCTAGAATGGTGGCAGATTATCTCTGAGCCTAATTTTATGAGCAGAACGAAATGAATAAAGATTCTTAACGGGTGCTTAACACAAAATAACAAAGATACAGTAAAATTGGTTTTCTATTCAATAACGAAATAAGCTGAAACTATAAAATGCAGCGGAAACAAGCTTGCTGGAATGGTGGTGGCTTATCTCTGAGAAGAGATGTGACGGTTGCACGCATTCGCAAGAAGATGATTACAATGAGCCTCTGAAGGCCTTTTTACAATAAGCAGGGATGCAAAAATCCCTAGACATCCAAAAACCTAACCCTAGGAGATGAAGCGCCAAATTTCATGTGGGCCCCGTCTGGGTAAGTTAGTACATCAACTTCCCGGGGTCGTAAGTTTTGCATATGATCTCCGTTTTAGGCGTATGATAGCATGTTGGAAAGATATTGTGGAGGAGATTCATTTTAGGCACAATATTGAAGGAACTTACATATTACAAACATGTTTTCCCAAAAAACATCGTTTAGGGCCTCAAAATGGCCCCGGAAGTTAAAACCTACTAAAAATAGTAAGTTACCAAAATTGCGAGAAAACCGTTTTAAGCCATTTGGAAAAGGTGGGTGGCCACCGATATCCACCTGGATCATTTGGTCCCCAAAATATTTACTAAATGAGGTGAGGAATTTTTTCCTCTATCTTCTCCCTGGAGTACCACTTTGCTTTGCCTCAAAGTTATACTTTCAACCCAATCTGCCAAAGTTCATGCTACCCATGTCTTGTAGCGATGGACCGCTTCTGCAAAACTATATCCTTTATCAACTTTGGTTGAGCATCTGGTGCTAAGTCCTCTATGGAAGGTAGGACCTGCTCCTTGAGAATCTTCTTAAAATCACATATGTTGCTAGTCCCATATGCATGAATAACGGGGGATGATGTGGCATCCTCTCGTACCATGGTGGTCAACACGATAGGTCAACTTGTGAGAGGTATAACTTTTGCATACGAGCTATGATTGACACATTTGTTTCCCATTGGAAAGGTATCGATGTGTAGAATAACATCAAAGGGCCTGACTTATGGTGGGAAAGTTTTAACCCCAAAAAATGTTGTTTGATGACTCAAAATGGCCCCGGAAGGTTGTAATGTCCCCATTTTGGGACGTTATTACGTTACAGAGTGTTATCCCTAACAGAGTAGCCAGATAGGGGTGACAATGAGTTCGGGAGATATTGAGGGGTTTTATTGGGCCCGACTTGCATCGTTCATCATATTTCATCATCAGGATCCATTCTGCATAGCTTGGCTTTGGTTCTATTGCATTCTGACGATTTCCGTAATTTTGAGTTATTATGGGTCATATTTTAATTAAATTCACTAAGAAAGTCATAATGGGCATATTACTTAGAGAAACCTCTTAGTGTAATAGCTCATCGAAATCGGGAGGAAGAGCACTACAGGATAAGATAATGAGAAGTGACTTTCAGTGGCCAGAGAAGCCATAAGGATGGATAAATCACTTTTTAGAGTTAAAATGGTTAATTAATTAATTAAGTGAATTAATCAAGGAATAATAAAATAAAGAAAAAGTCACTTGGAGAGAAAAGGTGAATAGGGGGGTATAAAGGAGAGATAGGGGCCTCTATTCTCTCATTATGTTGATTGATTATTTTGTATTCGGCCTCTTGGCTTAGAGAGCTCTTAGAGCTTGGGGTTTTGAGGGTTTTGGTGACAAACCCTAGGATTGGTTTCGGTGTTGCAACGATACACCCTAGCTAGTCATTTTGTGGGAAGAGATCACTTTGATCTCTTCATTGTTCTTCATTGCAGAGATTATACTTCTAGTTGGCAACGAAGTGTTCGAGTTGTGGCTGAGATTTTAGGGTGTGGGGCAAATTATTTAGTGGAGGACACACTCTTTGTATACCATCTACATATATGATCCAGATCTTATATGCTATCGTGAGGGCATGAAGCATACTCACTAGAGAAACTCTTTTGGGGATATTTGAGTCCATTCTACCAGAAAAATTGTCTGCACTTCAGCCTGGGCGATTTTAGGGAGAGCAGGGTGAATTGGTGGTTGGTGTGGCACATTACAGTGGCAATTTTTATTCTACTTTGAGAAGAGACTTATTCCCTATAGTTGGGCAACTTCCTACATTAGTAGAGTGGCAAATTACCTTGGGAAATTGCAGCAAAATTATCTATATTGTGACAACAGATCGTGGGCATGAGACAAGGACGCTAATCCTCATCTTGGAACCCTTAGTTCGTGTGAACAAATTCATTGTTCAGAACAACCAGCTCATGGGTTATCTTGGAGGGATTAATGTTGTTAGTTTTACTTGCTTGGGAGCCATTTCAACAGTCCAATACAACCATCATATCTTTGTGTTCATTTCTGGAAATTACCTTGGCAGTCACTATTCTATTATATAAATAAAGTCAAGGATTATAAAGGTATTTTGGTGCATTCTTGATTTATCTCTTAGTGTCTTTCCTATGATGCATTCTCGTGTATTCATGACAAATTATATGATGTCTTAAACAATCAAATACATCAGAAATATATGTATAAATGCAATCTACAACAAGAGCACATCAAATGTTTGACATAATGATTCAATGAGAAATGTTAACATAAACATACCAAAACTCATATAGATATAATAACATACCTTGATGAAGTTATAAGTAGGTAGATACCTCTTCAAATGACTCCCTAAACACTACATAAACCTTCCATGAATTCGGCACAACCGAAAGAGACCATTAGGCAAGGAAACTATGTCACTCATCTAGCTGTTTGACGAAATTTTCCAAAGAAGATTTGTAGACTTCTTCATCAATTTAATTGGGAATCTTACAGTGGTATCAGAGCATGGTCCTCTGCAACTGTGAGGTTTTGAAGGGAAGCATTGAAAACAGATACATGAGAAAGATGGAAAATCAGTTGGAACAACAAGTGTTTGAGGTGGGAATGAGGTTACAGTCACTCCCTCACTTCAAAAACACTCTTCTTGAAATTCTCAAGCAAGCATCAGAAATTTTATCTAAGGTGGGTCAGTCTCCTTCACAGGTTATGTTGGATGCAATACACCCATTAAGGGAATCTCTAGTTATGTCAAATTTGTTGAGACATCAATATGGAGAGGTGTCACTTAGGCTAGCCATATGTATAAGTGAGATCACCAAAATCACAGCACCAAACGCTCCATACAGAGATGATGTGTTGAGATACACCTTCCATCTTATTATTACTATTTTCCGAGGGTTGGATGATATAGCTAGTCCCTTGTTTGGAGAGAGGGTTACCATTCTAGAAACAGTGGCCAAGATTGAGTCATGTGTTTCAATGCTAGACATTAAGTGTGTTGATTTGATCCTTGAGATGTTTCACATTTTCCTCTTTGTTGTTAGTGGAGATCGTCCAGAAAATGTGTTAACATCTATGCAAGCCATTATGACTTGTATTTTGGACGAGAGTGATGATATTCCAGAGCGACCGGTATCACTTATACTAGCATCCTTGGGGAGAGAAAAGGAGGAGGTTTCTTTGGCTAGACGTAGACTTGCTATGAATGTAGTGGAGCTATGTGAAAATAAGCTTCAGCCATATGTGACTATATCATCCGGTGACACTAGCACGTGGGATGAACAGGATGATAGCAGGACAATGCATGAGGAGGAGTTGACATCTTCATCCTGTACAGCGGGTTGTGATGATCTAGGTGTGAGTACACCTAAGTGCGATGAGGCATTGACACCAGACGAGTCACCTTTGGAGACTGATATTATTTTGTAGGAGGTGCACATGACTAAGGACCGGAGTAGCACAATGGATACAGGGGAGCATTCTTATGGAGAGACACACCATTTGGAAATGCAATTGAAGTTTAGTGAGGATATGATCATTGTAGTTATGGGACACTTTGATGCTACACATGCATTGGTGGCAGATTATTGTTGGAGGGCATCGATGGCATAAGATAGTTCAGATGGGGGACTTTTCATTGATGAATTCCATACGCTCAGGGAGAGAGTGACTGTGATGAGGGACGACTACCAACAATTGTCGATGGATAGGGATTACCTATTGGAGGTTGGTGAGATGTATCACAGGGCATTGAGGGAGCAGGAGGTTGAGGTGGACCGACTCACTCATGAGTTGGTGAGCACATGGAGATTCTTGGAAGGCACACAGATAGCCCTTTAAGAAACAAGGTCCAAATTAGAGGAGCTCCTTGAGGAGACTAGTTAGAGATCCACTACATCTATCTCAGTAGAGAGTTTGACATATCATTCGGCCACATTGCTAGAGGGTGTTGGTGTTTTAGCAATAGAGCACCAGTTGATGGAGGAGAATGAGGAGTACCCAAGATCATTGATGAGTATGGAGAGATATGATCAGGAGACGCAGGAGGATGTCCATGGGTCATAGGGACCACTCTTCACGAGGGGTTTTGAGACAGTTGGTCATACAGATGCTCATGGGGATTCCAGAGCCAATGATAGTTATGAGGACACTTCCATTTGTGTTCTAGGATTGACTGACCTTCATATAGAGGTTGAACCAGTAGTACACCCAGGATCCATGAGGTTGCAGGAGTATACAGGAGATTACATGAGTATGCAAGGACATACAGTGATGAGTGGTAGTTCAAAGAGACATACAAAGGTGTACAGTGGGATTCAGGAGGACGCACCAGATTGCAGGGAGGAGATGTACTTCGTAGAGCATGGAGATTCCTCTCTCTTATAGCAGTATACATATATGGGATATCACCTTCACATTATCAGTAGTAGTGATGATGGATGGAGAGTGATTGAGCCGTAGATTGTGGAGATACCTATTGTTGTACCTGATGGTTGGTGTTCAATGATGAGTATAGGCGATTATTTACCATGGGTGTCAGTGGACAAGCTTTTGGTCAAGACCTTGGGATTGACCAAAGCATATGATACTTTCCAATCCTATAGTTGGTTGCAGATATTTATGATAGCCTTTCTCGATACCTTCATCATTGACAACATCACAGGGGTAGATAGACAGTCGCAGGGGGCATGGAGATTTGGTAGGTTGAGACCACCTGATAGGAGTGTCTTTATTGCATACAACAGGATAGAGGTGGATCATCAGAGACAGACAGTTGAGGCCTTGGGCGTGACAAAGAGTATCTTAGGCCATGGGATAGAGGATATCTCAGAGGTTGATACATATTCATATTCTCATTGGGATGAGGATGGAGGGATTTCAACAGTTACCAGTAGGGCACATCAACAGTTAGTGGGGATTGGAAGTGATGGACTTCCAAATTTGACATGGGATCTGGGAGTCCATTTGGTGAGTAGTTTGCTTCATATTATGAGGATCCATGAGTGGAGGATTCATTATGTACACTTTGAGAAGACAATCATGATCAGAGTAGTGCAGCGTCAGCATGATGGTCGCTGTCAGAGACTAGCATGGGACCCTGGGATTACAGGGCTGGGAATTCCATTGACTAGTGGAGACAAGTGGATCTTTGCAGGGGGGAAGTCACTTTGACTTTCCAGTGAACTTCAGTATTGGGGGGAGCACGTCACTTGTTGGTGATTCGTTGAGGTCTTGTAGTACCTCACTATGGCAGCAACATGGTCATTCGATGGAGGTCGTGTTGGGGTTGGTACGGTCTTGGAGGACAGACTCATTCCGGGTTGAGATTGTGTGTTATTTGTAGGAGACTCATGGTATTGATATGTTACATGACTATATTTCACGAGGCATTGCAGTTCACACTTTGATATGGGATCCAGGGATTGGAGTGCTTGGTAGTTTAGCGTTTGATGGAGTTGAGTTTCGAGTAGAGTGGTTGCTAGGGGAGTTGACTGAGATTCTTTGGCCATTGATAATTCTACTCATCAGGAGCATGTGGGTGTCATGTGTGGTGAGCACTTGGAGAGGCCACATCTTGAGGGGAGTCTACCTTGTGTCACATAGGTGGATATGGGACCCCGGTATCATATCTAGTTGGATTCAGTTATTGCTTGAGGACAAGCAATATTTCGGCAGGGAAGACTGTAATGTCCCCATTTTGGGACATTATTACGTTACAGAGTGTTATGCCTAACAGAGTAGCCAGATAGGGGTGACAGCGAGTTCGGGAGATATTGAGGGGTTTTATTGGGCTCGACTTGCATTGTTCATCATATTTCATCATCAGGATCCATTCCGCATAGCTTGTCTTTGGTTCCGTTGCATTCTGACAATTTCTGTAATTTTGAGTTATTATGGGTCATATTTTAATTAAATTCACTAAGAAGGTCATAATGGGCATATTACTTGGAGAAACCTCTTAGTGTAATGGCTCATCGGAATCGGGAGGAATAGAACTACAAGATAAGATGATGAGAAGTGACTTTTAGTGGCTAGAGAAGCCATAAGGATGGATAAATCACTTTTTAGAGTTAAAATGGTTAATTAATTAATTAAGTGATTTAATCAAGGAATAATAAAATAAATAAAAAGTCACTTGGAGAGAAAAGGTGAACAGAGGGGGGTATAAAAGAGAGATAGGGGCCTCTATTATCTCATTATGTTGATTGATTATTTTGTGGTGGTTGGTGTGGCACATTACAGTGGCAATTTTTATTCTACTTTGAGAAGAGACTTATTCCCTATAGTTGGGTGACTTCATACATTAGTAGAGTGGCAAATTACCTTGGGAAATTGCAGCAAAATTATCTATATTGTGACAGTAGATCGTGGGCATCAGAAAAGGGCGTTAATCCTCATCTTGGAACCCTTAGTTCGTGTGAACAAATTCACTGTTCGGAACATCCAGCTCATGGGTTATCTTGGAGGGGTTAATGTTGTTCGTTTTACTTGCTTGGGAGCCATTTCAGCAGTCCAATATAGCCATCATATCTCTGTGTTCATTTCTCGAAATTAACTTGGCAGTCACTCTTCTATTATATAAATAAAGTCAAGGATTATAAAGGTATTTTGTTGCATTCTTCATTTATCTCTTTGTGTCTTTCCTATGATGCATTCTCGTGTATTCATGACAAATTATATGTTTTCTTAAACAATCAAATACATCATAAATATATGTATAAATGCAATCTACAGCAAGAGCACACAAATTGTTTGACATAATGATTAAATGAGAAATGCTAATATAAACATACCATAACTCATATAGATATAACAACAGACCTTGATGAAGTTATAAGGAGGTAGAGACCTCTTCAAATGACTCCCTAAACACTACAAAAACCTTCCATGAAGTCGGCACAGCCGAAAGAGACCATTAGGCAAGGAAACAAAGTCACTCGTCTAACCGTTTGACGAAATTTCCCAAAGAAGATATGCAGACTTCTGCATCAATTTAATTGGGAATCTTACAAAGGTTCCAGACCCCAATATTCCAAACTAGGACATGCCACTAAAATGGACCTGCAAGTTGATTCCTCCAATTTTTTTCACCTTGAAAGGATCAAGATAGATGACAAACAATATAATGATCCAATCTGGATCATACCTCCCCATTTAGGGAGGCTTTTGGTCCCCAAAATCTTTACTGAATGAGATGAGGAAATTTTTCCTCTATCTTCTCCCTAGAGTACCACTTTGCTTTGCCTCGAAGTTGTCCTTTCAACCCAATCTACCAAAGGTCATGCTACCCCTGTCATGTAGCTCTGGATCGCTTCTGCAAAATTGTGTCCTTTGTCAACTCTGCCTGAGAATCTGGTGTTATGTCCTCTATGGAATGTAGGATCTGCTCCTTCTCCTTATCTAATGTGGAAGGCTCATAGAGTTTGGGATTCTCCACATTCACTACTGAGTAAATGCGCATGTATGGGGGTAGACTAACTTTGTAGGCGTTATCTCCCACCTTTTATAATACCTCAAAAGGACCATATTGCAAAGCATTGATATTCTTACAAGGACCATGTAGCCTTTCCTTATTTAGTTGTAACCATACTCAGTCTCCCACTCTAAATGTTCTCTTTGTTTTGTGTTGGTCATGCCTAGCCTTTTAGTTTTCCCGTGACTTCTTCATCGTCTCTTGTACTTGCAAATGGATCTGCCTAATATTCTCATCAAATTGTTTTGCTTTTAATGCATCTCCTATGAGGTCCTCCCTCACTCCTCTTTGTTGCCCATATACAACATCTAAGGGTGACGGTGGAAAATACCGAAAGCAAGTTTTGGAAGGTGACTTACCAATAGAAGTGTGGACTGCTCTAATGTAAGAGTGTTGTATATAGATCAAATTTTCATCCCAGGTCTTTGGATGCTTCTGATTGTAGCCCCTCAAAAGATGCACCAAAGTCTTGTTGTCTACTTGTGTCTACCCATCTAATTGTGGATGGAATGTTGTAGATCTCTTCAACTTAGTGTCCATATTCTCCCACAATGTAGTCCAAAATGCACTGAGAACTCTAGTATCCCTATCTGAGATGATGCTCCTTGGTGTCCCAAAGTGCACCCAGACATGTTCAAAGAACAAGTTTGTTGCTTCTTGACCCTTGATGGTCTGTTTACAAGGCATGAGAATGCACATTTTTCTAAATCTATCAACTACCACAAACAAATAGTCATGTCCCTTATGTTTGGTCGCTAAACCTCCCTCAAAATCCATGGAAATTATCTCCCAAGGTCGAGTGGGTACAGGTAAGGGGTGGCATAGACCTTGCTTCCTCTTACTAGGATTTTTTGTACACCAAAGTATACATCCTTTAATATATCGTGCTACATCTTCTTGCATTTTGGGCTAGTACATATAACTTTGTAAATTGGCAATTGTCTTTCCAACACTAAAATGTCTTGCAACCTTTGAAGTGTGAGCCTCTCTGATGAGATGCAATCGTTCACCTTTAGGGACATAGAGCTTGTCAAGCTTGTAGAGTAAAGTATTCTGGAAATTATAGTCCACCTTTCTGTCACCTTCTTCTATACGAATTCGGCCCTGTAGTTGCTGAAACACTTCCTTGAAATCCTCATCTTTTGTGTATGCCTCTTTGTATGCATCATGGGTAAAAGGATCCATGTGCATCAGTGATCCGAAAAGATCTTTTAATGATTGTGGTTGAGTTATTAATTGCATGTGTTAATTAACCATTTATGAAGTTGAATGAAAGAGGATGAATTTAATGAAGAAACATAGCAGCCATAAGACAATATACAGATCTGAACTGAATCAATAAGAACAACAAACCATAACAAGAGAAGTGATAACAGAGTTCGGCACAAAATTGCCTACGTCTCCGGGCCTTTGTCTCAGTGGGGGAGGCTTCTCTATTAATTATTCAATGCTTGCAAAGTACAACAAAAGTACATCAAATGGATCTCATACTGGTTTCAATATGTTCTGATCGACCTCAAAAATCCAACACAACTGACGGCACTGAAAAAGACTGAGTGTAGCTCCCAGAAATGGTCCGCAAGCATCTGCTCCTCAACAGCTTCCCTGCATAAAAATGGCTTTGGCTTGGCTTTGCTTCAACATAAATCTGATCTGACTCTCCTCCATGGCCTCAAACAGGCCTGGCTTTTATAGATCTAAAGTTGGTTACCCTTCCCCAACTTCCTCCCAAAATCTGGGCTCAAAAAAAGCCAAATATCTCCCAATAATGGCCAAATCCTCCATTAACAGGCCTGAAAATCAATAAAAAATCCCAAAACTGTGCAATAAAACCCACTCTGTAACAAAAATTCAATAATACACAGAATATCCCCCTAAATCAGGTGTGCACCCTCAAATAGTGGTCACATGCATCTAAAATTGGCCAAGTGCTGGCCCTTAACATTCGCTAACCCCGAGTTATATGGCGCATTCCATGGGACCGTTGGTCCACAACAAAACTCTGCGCACCTTTTGGTGGATAAACTCCTGGATATATGGCAAGTTACAAGTGACCACGGGCTGGGGCTTAGCCCCAGCCCCCTCCCTTTTGCACCCTTAACAATATAGTCAACATATATATTAATATGTGGGCTTATATAAACAAGGCATATACATGGCGCGTTGGTGTTAGGGAACTTTGTCAAGGCGCTTGGGCTTGGTGGTGGTCGTGGGTTCAAAACCCATGAACCCCAAAACAATTTTTTAACTTGCCACACATTTGATGATTGGGTGCCATGTGGTTGCCCATGCCTGGGCCACATGGCACCACCTCATTTGCTCGAAAATTGACAAGTGTCACATGCCACGTGTCCAAATCTGATTTGATCTGTCATCTACCCAGTCARYTGCTGCCACGTGTCTCTTCCACATCAGCATCAAGAGGTGTCTTTGGTGATGTCATGCTGACATCAGCATTGACTTTTTGCCAGTMCTTTGACTTTTTAGTTGTTTGAGAAAACGATCARAGTGYGATAACTCTCGCATATGGAGCCCGTTTGAGAAAGTAAATATATGGCCAAAATCAGCACGACGAGCCAGTCACAATGGAATTGGTTTCGTCTGATTCCGAGAACTTTCATGTTTGAGCCTTTTCTGGACCTGGAAGCCTCCTGGATCCGATTCTAGATCAATCAAAGTTCCCAACGCTGTACTCTTGGATGTGGGTGTTCATGAATGCATGTTTTCCAATTTATTTGTGCTACCCTTCTTATACTTCATGACTAGATGAAATTGTTGTWAAAACCCCATCCACTTGTAATGCTTGGTTTGTTTTAGTTTACTATGGGCTTRCAAATATTATAGTGGTTGCTAATCTATGTGGATGATGGTCTCTTTTCCCATCATATAGTGCTTCCACTTTTTGACAGCTTGTACCAATGCATAGAGCTCCTTGTCATGGGTAGAGTAGTTGAGAACCGCCCCATGAAATACTTCATAATGATAACATATGGGCCTTCCTCCCTCCATCAAAATTGCTCCCATGGCATACCCACTTGTATCTGTCTCCACTTCGAAGGGCTTCTACAAGTTTGGTAGTGTAAGCACTGGTACTTGACTGGTCTTTCTTTTCAGCTCATCAAAGGCATTTTGTTGATTCTTCCCCCACTTGAAACTCTTACCATTGGTTGTTATGGCGTGGACTGGTGCAACTACTGCTAAAAATGAAGTTATGAACTTCCACAAGTATTGTGTTGCCCCAAAAAGACTCCTAGCTTCAGTGACATTTATAAGAACTGGCCATTTCATGATGGCCTCCATCTTTCCAAGATCTATCTTGAGCTCCCTTCCACCGATCACATACCCAAAATATACCAAAGATTGTTGAGAAAACTTGCATTTCTTGAGATTGGCCAGCAGTTGGTGCTTCTTCATAGTCTCTAACACCCGCATAAGATATGAGATGTGCTCCAATTCCCATATAACACTATAAACTAGTATATCATCCAAATGTACAATAACAAATGAATATAGATAAGGGCGTAAAATATCATTCATTAGTCTCATAAATGTAGTCGGCGCATTGCATAAACCAAATGGCATAACCAACCACTCATAAAAACCTTTCCTTGTCTTGAAGGTAGTCTTCTAGGTATCTTCTTTGAATCATACCTGGTGATATCCTGATTTCAAATCCAGCTTAGTGAAGTACTTGACATGTTGTAGTTAGTCCAACATATCATCGATCCTTGGCAGAGGGTATCGATTCTTCAGTGTAATCTTGTTCAATGCCCTGTAATCGATACACATTCTCCAAATCCCATCCTTCTTGGGAACAATTATTATGGGTGACCCACAAGGTGAGGTACTTGGTCAAATTACACCTCGATCCAACAATTGTTGCAACTGCTTCTTCACTTCATTCACTTCTAGAACATATTGTTTATACAACCCAATATTTGGCAATGGGGAGTCTAGCAATCATTGTATTTCATGCTCCACATCCCTCTTGGGTGGTAGCCCTTTAGGTTCCTTGAACACTCCTCTGTATTCCTGTAGCAACTCCTCCAACTGATGTTTCTGCTCTTTAGTACACCCCTGCAGGGATTCCTTCACTCTATTTGACTCATCATCAAAATGATTTTCTCTTAAGAAAAACAAAACATATTTCTTACTATAACTAATCAACTTCTTGGCTTGGTTGGCACTTACCAATGAGATATTTGACTTACCTTTATGTGCATTAATTATTTAGGACTTCCCATCCTTGATCAGTTAGTATTGGTTGGCTCTTTGGGCAAAGATTGCATCCCACATATACATGCAAAGTCTTCCAAACACTACTCCACACACATCAAGGGGTACTACGTCCAATTCCACTTCATCAATTAAATCAAAACTTACAACAAATTTAATCTTACATTGTTTCGTTACCTTTATCTTTGCATCCTTGTTTACCCAACCCAATGGATAGGGGTTAGGATGATCGTGAACTTCCAATCCAAGCTTGTTGACCATATCCATTGCTATGAGATTAACTTGTGAACCCGAGTCAAAGAGAGCATCTATCTTGGTCTTCTTGACTTGAATATTAATGTGGAAGAGCTTGATCATCTCCTTCTCTTCTTCGTGATGAAGGATACTCAGATTCACCTCCTTCTGCACATATGTGCAGACAATATTGTCATCTACGTCCAAGCTACTTTCAACCTCATTGCTTGAATATGTGGTTAGAAGGCTCTTTTTCTTTTCATCCTTCTTGCGGTTCTTTGGGTTCAGCATTGGACGTAGTTTCCAACATTTTTCCTTGGTGTGGCCATCATTGTTGCAATGATTGCAATGGTTGTTGGGATATTTACTCTGTTGTGAAGTGGTCGTTGTCTTCTTATCTTTTCCCCCTTTTCGTTTCTTCTTCCCCTCCTTGGAAGCTTCTTGGTGCTTTTTCTTCTTTGAACCACTTGGTTGCCCTTCTTTTGGCCTATGTTTTCCAGGTATTGTGCCTGTACACATGTCTCATTCACCATCCTTGGCTTGAAGAGAACCACCTTCTTTCGTAGATGACTGTGTAAACCCCCCAAATACTCGAGGAGTACATTTGGGTTATTGGGAGAGATACCCAACATGATGACCATATTTTTGAATTCGGTGGTGTAATCATGTACACTATGCCCTTGCCTCTACATGAAGTAGTTCCACTAGATCCATTGGTCATCTAGATACCCGATAGGGTAGAATTAAGACTTGATGAGGGTTTTGAGGTCCTCCCACCTGGTTATTAGTGGATCACCCTCCAACCTAAGTGTTTGTGTATGGTTTTCCCACCAGGTTAAAGCATGGCCCTCTAACTTCAATCTAGCAAATGAAATATTATGCTCTTCATCTACGTGGTGAACACTAAAATAAACTTCTAGTTGTTGCAACCAATGATTCAGTTTTAATGAATCGATCTCACCTTGGTATGAATTTATGTCCACTTTCGCTTCCATCTTGAATAGGGACTGTGAAGAGTTCAAGACACTCAAACTCGACTACTCTTTCTCGGATCCTTTCATTGACTCATTTCCCAAGTCTTCCCAATCTTTCGAATTCCCCTCCAATCTATTCTTTGAGTTAGAGCCTTCATCATCTCCGAACAATTTGAGCTTTCTTACTAGAGTCGCCATGAGGAGGTTCATATTGTGATTGATGTCAGCAACTTGCACTTCCAACCTCTCAAATCTTTCTTCTACTGGATCTCAAGGATTGTTATGAATAGATCCATCCGCCATGGCTAGGGTTTCTGCGACTTCTCTTTAAGTCGATTCTTGGATCCTGCAACTTCGCAGAAATACCCAAAAGAAAAACTAGCTCTGATACCAATATGATTTGTAAACTGTTGCGATATTCCACTAGAAAGGTTCATCATAATATATCTAATGAAATACTGAAATATTTACTATTAATGTTAATTTATCCTTTAGATCTCAAAATAATTAGTTATTGGTCTTCTGCTTATGCATGAAATAGATAAAATACAAAAAATAGAGAATAATAAAATACAATCACACCATCCACAAATAACACGAGATATGACCTGGGAAACCCAATACAGGAGAAAAACTTTCTAGAAGGTGAGGCTTCTCTGCTCTCTTTTCTCTAGTATGGAAATAATGCAAGTACAAAGAAAAATGCACTCTTTGTGGAACTGCCTTTGAAACTGTGGCATGCACGGTTGCTACATAATCTCTTCTCCTCTGTTATGCTCGTGGAATTCCACTCTCAGGTGTTTTTCTCAGCTATGGAACAAGATACAATGCAAAAGAATGGAACCCCTTCTCCTCCTAGTGGATCAGTATTTAACATAGCCCGATGCCATCTAGGGGTAGGTTTTTGACTTCCTCAACCCTCATTTGTGATAGGGGTTTGGACCTTATAGAATATTCTCGAAATTACATACGTGGCTAGTCCCATATGCATGAGTAATGGGGGCTGACATGGAATCCTCTCATACCATGGTGGTCAACATGGTAGGTCAACTTGTGGGAGGCATAACTTTTGCATGCTAGCTCCAATTGACGTGATTTTTGCATCGTTGGAAAGGTCTCGATGTGTAGAATAGTTCTACAGGAGTCGAAGCTAGGATGGGAAAGTTTTAAACCCCATAAATGTCATTTGATGCCTCAAAATGGCCTCAAAAGGTTTTGGACACCAATTTTCCAAACTAGAACCTGCCACTAAAATGGCTCTTTAAGTCAATTCCTCCAATTTTTTCCACTCTAAAAGGATCGAGATAGATGAAAAACGGTATAATGATCCAATCTAGATCGATGGATATTTCAAAATCACATGCTTAAGATTAAGAATATCATTCACTCGACTCTCCATATGTATATTATCAGAAATATCATCGATTCATTAAAGCTTCTACACATGATGACTGATGTTTTGCAACTTTTAATTCAAGAGGGGGATTTCCCCCAACTTATTTTAACTATAGGTTAAGCTATTGAATGCTCTTATCAATGAACATTATTGCAATTCAACTATTTTGGAATTCAAATCGTTGTAAATTTGTCCAACTTTTTGCATATCATGGATGAACAAGTGATCACACTTGAAGACATGTCTCCATTTTCTTCAAACTCCAACACCATTGTTGTTTATTCTTTGAGCCAATCTATCATCCTTGTGATAAATGAATTGCAAGACATATTTGCACAACTGGTCTTTATAATACTTATGTATTTATTCCAATATGAAAACATATAAATGTCTCACAATTTGTCAAAATAGATGCAATTGTAGTAGGCAGGTGAAATTTTCAAGTCTGTTTTTTATGAGGATCAAAATAATAAGTTGTGGATGGAAAATATGGATGAAATTGTAGGGGATTTGGATTAGGAGTATAAAAATCTAGAGATCGTGGGTGGGAATTCAAATCTAAACTCCTTATTTCATTATTTTGGGATTTTGAAACATTTCATTTAGATTTAGGGATGTATTGTTTAAAAAATGACACCCAAGTTGGATTGGTGGGAAATTATTTTTAGTGATCCGAATTATTTTCGGCACAAAATGAGATCGGAGATATAATAAAGAAATGCACAGAGATATCGTAGATGTTCAATAATATAACAAAAATGTATCAGAGATGCAACCATAAACACATATATACAGTAATACATGATTTCTATTAATGAAAGAAATGTACAGAGACTGTAAAAATACAGAGTGAAAGACTCACTAGAATGGTGGCAACTTATCTCTGAGAAGAGATGTGACGAATACTCGCATTCGCAAGAAGATGATTACAATGAGGCTCTGGAGGCCTTTTTACAATAAACGGGAATGCCAAAAGTCCTAGACATCCAAAAACCTAACCCTAGGAGATGAAGCGCCAAAAGTCATGTGGGCCCCGTTTGGGTAAG
>ML790955.1:80153-98234 GCA_009831015.1 Picea engelmannii
TGAACAGAGAAATAACCTTCTAGCAGAGTTAACCATTTTTCTAGGGCTTATGCATCTATCTGTCCTTCAAATACAGGAATATCAAAGTTAACTTGTACCTTGAAAGGCGAGGTGCCTCCAAAGTGGCCACTTGATGAAGATGCACCTGATGCTATCGGCAGGCGTTGAAGGATGTGGGCAAAATTCTCCATCATTTCGTCCCTCAGTCATGTGAGAGCTTGCTCAAGCAACAGATTGATAGGATCGTCTACTCCGTCGTTTTTCTTTTCTTCTGCCATTGAGGGTTTCTTGGGTGTGTGAGAGCAATTGTCTTCAAGAGAGGCAAGCTCGAGACCCAACTTTCTATACTCAGACCTCGTTGGGGACATGCACCGAAAAACAATCAAGAGTAGCCTGCTCTGATACCACTGATCCGGATTATTTTCGGCACGAAATGAGATCGGAGATATAATAAAGAAATGCACAAAGATATCGCAAATGTTCAATAATATAATAGAAATGTATCAGAGATGCAACCATAAACACGGATATACAGTAATACATGATTTCTATCAATGAAATAAATGTACAGAGACTGTAAAAATACAGAGTGAAAGACTCGCTAGAATGGTGTTAGCTTATCTCTGAGAAGAGATGCGACGGCTACTCGCATTCGCAAGAAGATGATCACAATGAGGCTATGGAGGCCTTTTTACAATAAATGAGAATGCCAAAATTCCTAGACATCCAAAAACCTAACCCTAGGAGATGAAGCGCCAAAAGTCATGTGGGCCCCGTTTGGATAAGTGAGTACATCAACTTCCCGAGGTCGTAACTTCTGCATACGATCTCTGTTTTAGGCGTGTGATAGCTCGTTGGAAAGGTATCATAGAGGAGATTCATTTTGAGGGCTCAATTATGCCTTCAACTATCATTGAGAACCTCGATCTCGAAAAACCTTCATTTGGGCCCTCAAAATGGCCCCAGAAGTTAAAACCTGCTAAAAATAGAAAATTGTCAGAAAGTTGTTTTGAGCCAGTTGGAAAAGGTGGGTGGCCACTGATATCCACCTGGATCATTTAGATTTACAATAAATATCAAACCATTTTCAAAATAAGGAGGAACCAACAAAAACTTGGACTCAAATAAACTCATATTTTGATGTTGATACCAATAGATCCTATAATTGTTTTTTAAACAAAACTTATGGAAAAGTAGATCTAGAATCCAAATAAGCATATATGAAAATAATGATCAATATTTTATAATTGAAAATCTATTTTCTTGTTTTTAAATAACAAAAGAAATATCTCCTTGAAGAAGTTCATTTGTTTGACAAAGAAATCCTAGCTTGAGATTTGTAGTCTTTTTTTTTTTAAATGATTCATTTACCATGACCTTCTCATCACCATAGCCTTCACATTACCATGGTTTTGATACCATGTTAACGTCCACCAAATGTCCTCACACACAATTTTATTAATCATGAAAAATAATTACATAATAGATGAGAAACATAGTGTAAATAATCTTTGTGGCCTTATCTCAACATCTCACGTGTCATTGACCAATAATGCAAGGATAATCACTATGACATAGATGTGACAAGGACAATCTGCTATCACATGAACTTGTTAGAGTCTTGTGGGTTCGTGGTTTCTACCTAAGTCTGTAATTTTGCCCTATCTCTATCCTTTTTGAATCGACAAGTCTTAAGTTTGTCCCCTTTCGACGTATAAAGTCGTCTTCTGTGTGCCCTTGTTCGTTTGTGCGCCCTGGTTTCCCTTAATGTCCTACCCGAAAGGAGTCTCGGCCCCAAGCCCCTCTGTTTTCCCCAAAGGATGAACACTCATCTCCTTTTTTAGTCACTGGTCTCCCTGTTTTTCTAGCCCACAGCCAGTAGTCCAGATTCTTGATCGTGCAGGCCACAACCATGGACACAAAGGGCGACATACAAAGCAGCCCATCTCGGGCTTAAAAGCAGTAGGCAATTTAAATCTTTCAGTGGGGGAGATTCCAGGAGTAGTTTGAATCAATGACTCATGGGCATTCAGAAGTTCAAAGTCGCATGAAGTATAGCACCAGAGCAGAAGGTCCAAAGACCGGAGGCCCGGAGCGAGCATGAGTCGTTGATCTCGAGAGGGACAAGTGGCATCAGATCTATGACTCTGAGTAAAATCCCTGGGAAAAATGAAGTTTGAGTTTTGATTCTCCCGGAGCCTAGAGACCCGGAGTGGATCTCGGCCGTCCATTTAAGAAGACACGCATCATCATATCCATGGATCTGGGTAAAAGCACTTGGAAGCCCAGGTTTGAGTTTTGATTCTCCCGGAGCCTGGAGACCCAGAGTGGATCTCGACCGTCTAATTCAAAGAGCCACGTGTCGTCAGATCCATAGCTCCGGGCAAAAGCACAACAGGTAAACAAGAGCTAGCCCTTGAGCCCTGGAGAGCCAAATGCATGTCGGTTATCAGCACAGACAGGTGACACCCTTATGGTTTTGACACGTGGCCCTCTTTTCAAGTATTCTCAAACATGTCTCTAACCTGTTTTCAAGTGACACATGTTACCTCTCCATCCGTGACACATCAGCATGGTGACATCTAGCCTCCACGTCAGATCATCCTCCGAGAGGTGTTATTGTTTAGCGCCAAAAGTAGCGCCCCACCCCAAAGCACACTTTTGGCAGATCCTAAAGTTGGTGGGCAAGTAAGCTTGGTGATGGCACCAAATCTATCCGGTGCGCCCAAATCTTAGATCGTGACCAGATCAACGACCACAGTCTATTGTGGGGACGCAACATGCTCGGGCGATGTTTTTCTTGTGCGGTCCCGCAATGGAAACCATGGTATGGCAAAAATACTACGTGGCGAAATATGATGGATTGCGGGCCCAAAAAAAGTCTGAACCCAAACCACCTCTGAGTGGCCCCGCAATTACATGTTTATATGGCATCCTATCTAAGAGCAGCAAGTGGTCGCACCCCTGAGCATTAAGTCTCGTTCAATCTCCAAGGAAAAGCAGTTAATGGAAGGTAGGTTTGGTGGTTGAAACCTCGACTCACCCCATAAAAGGAATGGAAGGCCCGACCGCGGGGACTGAACCATCAACCCGTGGTACCCCTGCAAGCGAATTTCCTTGCAGACCCATGTTGATCTGAGCTCGCGTCTAACAGTGGAATGCACGTTCAGTCTGATAGAAGAAGTCGTCGACGCAAAGCTTTGATTGTAGTGATCAAATCACACTCCCAATAGTCGAGGACTGTTCTGAGTATAAATAGATAGTTTTTATATTTTGTTATGGTCGTCAACTGGTTGAGCAGAGCTCCCTATTTTGTAATGTTTTTTATGCCAGAACTGTTCTTTGGTTATGTATTAGATTTGAGACTTTCAAATTAATAGAAGTTAGCCTCTTTTCATCTCTTTGTAAAAAATTGTGCTAAACACTTGGGTATGGAGGATCCAATTGAGGGTTTTTATGCTGTTGTAATGTAGGTTTGATTGCAGCAGTATCGTGACCAATTTTAGTCAACTTCCTTGTGATCTTTTTCCCTCTTACACTTAATGGCTTGGGCATGGAGGATCCAGTCGAGTTGTTGTAGCTGCATGGTGATGTAGGTTTGATCATTGTGTTGTTATGACTGTGTTGTTTGGACATATTTCAGTGTCTGAAACTTGAGCCTAAGAGTGATCTTGAGTCTGAGTTTTTCTTCTCCAAGCTGCTTGAAGGCATGATGCCCATAACAGTCTTATCCACCTTTCTCACTAAGTCTTCCCTCTGCTCACACATAAACTCAATTCACTGACTGAAGTTAGTTGTGGCCCTCAGTTCCCTGTACATTTCTTGTCCAGTTTTGTGTTGAACATCATTCATATATTGAGTTTTGTCCATTGACCTCCACTCATATAAACCAAACATCCACCACAAACTCTGATGGGTATTGGGCTTATCCTCCCGCAATCTGAGGGTGACTCTCAGTGCTAACATTCATGGCGTCATTGTCGGGGAACGAATTGAAGACCTTTCCCTGGGATAGAATGGCAACGAGCTTTTGATTCTAAAGGTGCATCAGATATCTGAACCATTGAAGATTGTGCTTGCACCTGGCGACTCCACTGTTTTAGAGTGGCTGCCATCTGGCTACACCCGAAGCCCCCTAAGAGAACACAATGATAAGATCTGGTCTTTGATGGTGAACAAAGACTAGACACACTCACACTGCATATCATTCACCTGATGACTCCATGATTAAAGAATTGATTAGCAAGAGATGCTCGTTAGTGGTATCACTCCTTACCCCCTACCAACATCTCCTCCCTAGGATAATTTCATGCAACTTTCAATAAACATTGTCAAAAGTATTATTCCTCTAAGTTAATATGTCATAATTGTTACGAGGAGTATAGAGATGGTGTTCAAGACATAGTTCGTTCTTGCGAAAGTTGTGAGGATGAGGGACATCCCCCGGAGGAGTTGATGGAGCTGATACAATCACTTTATGCAAGTATAGAGGAATTGAAGGAAGATTTTTCTCGCTGCTCTTACGAAGAAAATGCAGAGGATATTCTGGTCCTGGAAATAGAGGTTCATTACAGCCCTGCTTATGTTGAAGAAGTGATGTTGGATATTGACCAAGAACAAACGACTTTTGATGGATATCCCAGCGAAGACGACGAAGAGCATAGCTTCTCCATGGTTTCTGTTTATAGTGATTGTGAAACTGATCCTGGGGAGAGCCATGAAGGATAAAAGGGGGAGCCACATCTCTCGGCTATCTTGGCTCTGAGATTTGCCCCTTTCAATTTCTCAGCCATAGCTGGTTATCCACATCCAGTGTCAGATAGAAATGAATGGGATGATTATATTCCGAGATTCAGAGGAAGCGAGCATGACGATCTCGATAAGCACTTATTCAATTTTCATAGATGCATGCTTGAGCATGACTTTATTCACGAGGATGTCTTGATCAAGATGTTCAAATTTTCTTTGGAGGGAGATGCTCGTGAATGGTGTAAATATCTCCCTACTGCTAGTATCCATTCTTTGAAGGATTTACGATGCTTTCAATGCATATTACGAGAAGATTTACCTGTCTCATCTTGTTTTGGATGATTGTTGTAAGAAGTTTGCATTCTACATCCAACATGTGATAGAGTCTTCCTCGTGTGATGAGTCCGGTAAAGATTTGATTGAGAGAGAAAGTGAGGATAAAAATAAAAGGGCTCTGCACTCACTTGCCCCTGAAGAGTATTCAGAAGCAGAAAACATAGGTTGTCCATCTTCTTATGAAAGTGAAAGCTAATACCAAGAGCAACATGATAGAGAGAAAGATCCATCCATGGATACACATGAAGAGACTTCTTGCTCTCAACTAGTAGATGTTTTCAGAGCAGACAAAGGAAAAATAGAGGAACTAGAGGTGTAGTTCATCCCCTGTCTTAAACCTGTAAATGAGCAAATATCACCTCAGATCAGCTGACCCACATCAGTCCTCTACCCACCTGTACACTCTGAGAACATCGAACAACGGGTGAGCAACAATGAAGTACATGAGGTAATTTCTTACCAGTCGAGCTTTCCTGATTATAAATTCTGTGACCCTATGGGGTTGTATATGAAGTTGTGTTTTCCAAAAGCATTGGAGCCTGCAAAATTATTCATATTATCATCATTTGGAGGTATTGCAAGTTTTCCCATACACGTTTTCTTTGTGTTGTCATACTTCCCTTGCCTTTTATGCATTATTTGCTAGAAAATAGAAGAATTTAATTACCGAGCAGTTTGCGTGGCTGTGGTGGAAGTTTTCTTTCACCTAGCACTTTGTAAAATCAGTTAGTCTAGGAGTGTACATAAATAAGTTCCTTCTAGATCCCATGTGTTCATTTTTGTTTTTTAGTAGAGTAGTGTACATATTTTTTTGTTTTCTTCGATGAAAGTTTTGATTTAGACTCCATAACCCAACAACCAAGGCACTGAAACTGTGCGTTCTTGGCAGCTTGCAGGGAGCATGCCATCCCCTGTGGAGCCAAATGTTATCACATGAACTTGTTAGAGTCTTATGGATTCGTGCTTTCTACCAAAGTCTGTAATTTTGCCCTGTCTCTATCCTTTTCAAATCAACAAGTCTTAAGTTTGTCCCCTTTCGGTGTATAAAGTCATCTTCTGTGTGCCCTTGTTCGTTTGTGCGCCCTAGTTTCCCTTAATGTCCTACCCGAAAGGAGTCTCGGCCCCAAGCCCCTATGTTTTCCCCAAAGGATGAACACTCTTCTCCTTTTTCAGTCACCGGTCTCCCTGTCTTCCCAGCCCACAATCAGTCGTCCAGATTCTTGATCGTGCATGCCGCAACCATGGACACAAAGGGTGACATACAAAGCAACTCATCTTAGGCTTAAAAGAAGTAGGCAATTTTAATCTTTCAGCGAGGGAGATTCCAGGAGCAATTCGAATCAACGACTCATGGGCATTCAGAAGTTCAAAGTTGTGCGAAGTATAGCGCCAGAGCAGAAGGTCCAAAGACCGGAGGCCCGGAGTGAGCATGAGCCGTTGATCTCGAGGGGGACAGGTGGCATCAAATCTATGACTCTGGGTAAAATCCTTGGGAAAAGCGAAGTTTGAGTTTTGATTCTCCCGGAGCCTGGAGACCCAAAGTGGATCTCAGTCGTCCATTCAAGAAGACATGCGTCATCAAATCCATGGCTCCGGGTAAAAGCATTTGGAAGCCCAGGTTTGAGTTTTGATTCTCCCGGATCCCGGAGACCTATAGTGGATCTCGACCTTCCATTCAAGGAGCCATGTGTCGCTAGATCCATAGCTCCGGGTAAAAGCACAGTAGGTAAACATGAGCTAGCCCCCGAACCCTGGAGAGCCAAATGCATGTCGACTATCAGCACATACACGTGACACCCTTATGGTTTTGACACGTGGCCCTCTTTTCAAGTATTCTCAGACATGCCTCCAACCTGTTTTCAAGTGACACATGTTACCTCTCCATCCACGACACATCAACATGGTGACATCTGGCCTCCACGTCAAATCATCCTCCGGGAGGTGTTATTGTTCAGCGCCAAAAGTAGCACCCCACCCCAAAGCACACTTTTGGCAGATCCTAAAGCTGGTGGGCATGTAAGCTTAGCGATGGTGCCAAATCTAGCCAGTGCGCCCAGATCTCAGATCGTGACCAGATCAACGACCACAGTCTATTGTGGGGACGCAACATGCTCATGCAATATTTTTCTTGAGCGGTCCCGCAATGGAAACCATGGTATGGCAAAAATACTACGTGGCGAAATATGATGGATTGGGGGCCCAAAAGCAGTCTGAACCCAAACAACCTCTGAGCGACCCCGCAATTACATGTTTATATGGCATCCTATCAGAGAGAAACAAGTGCCCACGCCCCTGAGCATTAAGTCTCATTCAATCTCCAAGGAAAAACAGTTAATGGAAGGTAGGTTTGGTGGTTGAAACCTCGACTTACCCCATAAAAGGCATGGAAGGCCCGACCGCGGGGACTAAACCGTCAACCCGTGGTACCCCTGCGAGCGGATTTCCCTATAGACCCATCCTGATCTGAGCTCGCGTCTAACAGAGGAACGCCCATTCATTCAGACAGAAGAAGTCGTCGACACAAAGCTTTGATTGTAGTGATCAGATCACACTCTTGATAGTCGGGGACTGTTATGAGTATAAATAGATAGTTTTTATATTTTGTTATGGTCGTCGACTAGTTGAGCATAACTCCCTATTTTGTAATGTTTTTGATGCCAGAACTGTTCTCTGGTTACGTATCAGATTAATAGAAGTCAACCTCTTTTCATCTCTTTGTAAAAAACTGTGCTAAAACACTCGAGTATGGAGGATCCAGTCGAGGGTTGTTATGTTGTTGTAATGTAGGTTTGATTGCAGCGGTATCGTGACCAGTTTTAGTTAGCTTCCTTATGATCATTTTCCCTCTTACACTGAATGGATCGGGCATGGAGGATCCAGTCGAGTTGTTGTAGCTGCATGGTGATGTAGGTTTGATCATTGTGTTGTTATGACTGTGTTGTTTGAACATATTTCAGTGTCTGAAACTTGAGCTTAAGAGTGATCTTGAGTCTGAGTTTTTCTTCTCCAAGTTGCTTGAAGGCATGATGCCCATAGCAGTCTTGTCCACCTTTCTCACTAAGTCTTCCCTCTGCTCACACTTAAACTCAATTCACTGACTGAAGTTAGTTGTAGCCCTCACTTTCCTGTACATTTCTTGTCCAGTTATGTGTTGAACATCATTCATATATTGAGTTTTGTCCATTGACCTCTACTCATATAAACCAAACATCCACCAAAAACTTTGATGGGTACTGGGCTTGTCCTCCCACAATCTGAGGGTGACTCTCAACGGTAACACAATCTATCTCCTACTACATACCTATTTTCTAGAATAACTTTATTTATTTATTATTATAGGAAAATGCCTATCTAAATAAACTTTATGATTATTAGGCTAATAAATCATTTGTTCAAAATATGAACCAGAAAACTACACTCATGCACATTCTCATAAAGCTTCCTATTACCAAGCTCAAAAACTTATTCCTATAAGAGTGATGCCAATCTCCTTAATTCAGACCTTATACAAGATCATTTATATTGGCTAGACTGTCCTTTAAAATAAGAGCTTAGAAATCCTTCCTTAATTCAAACCTTATACAAGATCATTTATATTACCTAGATCCACCTTTAAAATAAAAGCTGAGAAATCCTTATACGTTGAGGCCAAAAGACCCTAATTATGAACAAAAATCCTCTAATCAATTCACTTCATTATCATCATCTCGCAAATCCTTCTAAATAAAAAAGTTAGTTCCATGTTTTCTTCTAGCTTTCATTTCTTTCAAATCAATGCTTCAAAGACTTGGCTTGATTAATCATTATCTTCATAAAGATGCAATCTTTTCATTTGGACAACATTGCAAAGAGATCTTATTAGTCCCCGCTGAAGGCTAGGACTATAGCGATTGATTTATTGTTGACCTTCAATTACTTTTCCTTTAACAAATTTTTTTTTTCTGCTTCTTAAAGTTGTACTTAGGAAAAGTAAAATAGTTATTATTTTGTAATATTTTAATTGCTTTTATTTAAAAAGTTATTGGCTAATAAGTTGAAACTCTTATTGTCGAGATATTTTTGCCAATCCTAAGTTTTGAGTCTATTATATCTTCATTGACATTGTTTTTGAGGTCTTTAAATAGCCTATGACATAATACATTTTTTTCAATCTTGTATAAACAAAGTTGATTGGAGCTCTTTCTCAAAACGACGAGGATGCATTTTATAGATTTTGCATCTATTGATTGAGCTCATTAAGTTTGTTGGGTGAATATATGTGGATTTCCGTGTTGTATTAACACTCGTGAATAAATCAACTGAGTGTTGATCTGTCACATTCCTTTTTCTTGCCTCAACCCTGTCCTCACCACCTCATTGTTGTCTTCCCACATCTATTTTCAAATTACATGTTAGTCACTAGCATTATTACAATGTACCCAACTTGAACCATATACAACTACAGCACGACCCTCTCCCTACGCTCGACTGGTCTTGCACTGGTGGTCCTACAATTATAAGCTAGTGTGCCTTACTTATTAATCAAAGAATAAGGCTAGTGTGTGTCGAGCTTGCTTATCTTCTTTCTCTTGTATGAGCAAGACATGACCAACTAACTCTCAATCAATGAGAAAATAGAAATGACGAGGAAAGTGAGATCGAAGTGACCTTTCAGATGTTTCGAGGCTCAACCAAAGAAGGTTCCTTCAATGCTCGAGGCCTTCTCCTCCTATTCCAAACACTCAGATTGAGCGACTTCCTTCTCCTGCTCCAGACTGCATTACAAAGTGACAAGCCCTTTGTTATACTATTTAGACCACTAAAAAAAATATTTGTTTAAAAAAGGTACACAACAAATTCGATTCTAGGGAACAATCTATACTTTTCTAACTAATTTTTAACATCATACTCATGCATTCATTGAAGTAGAATCTTTGCGATGCATGTTGCATATGCTACAATAAGAAATGCAATGCTATTCCTCTGTGTTGTAGGTGGAAAAATAACAAAGTGCAGGGTAAGCAAGATCTGGATTCATTCCTCAAATTTAAGCAGGTAGAGGGAGTCTCTTTATTATGATAGCCTGGGTATTTCAAGCATACCATAGCTGGGGTAAATAACCATAAGTCATAATTTGCCTGAAAACGAAAATCTCGAAGAAGACCACGACATCCAAGCTAGCTACTACTGGTATAGGGATATAATGCATGGTGGTATTTCCCTACCCTAGTGGTAATCCAATGCATGTGGTAAATGGTATTGGATCTAGGTATCATTCTAGTTGCCCGAGACCTATCTTTTGATTTGGTGCCGGACTATTGGGATGTTGTGCCCTTATCCTTGGCATGTAGATGCTCAGAACAAGACGAGATCGAACTTAGAACCTATAGAGTGAGCTACATATAAGAGAGCATCAAGGTTAAGGTTATGCCTTCTAGAGTGTGGCTTTATAAAGGCGTTGTGTTCTTTGCCTATCCTGCTCCTAGTGCTCCTTGCAATAAACCCCTTTAAGACATCAACTTTCAAGGTGCATAAAAAATGATTTTCAAGTCAATTTCCTTTAATACAGACTCACTGCTGTCACATAAGCCATTGTATAAGAAGATTAATTAGCTTAAGAGACCACGAGTTATCCGTTGCAGAAGAAGATTGATTTGTTGAAGAGATTGTGAGTTATTGTACTGTAGTTCTAGGTCTATGAGGTATCAAAGCCCAAATATCCATTTGGTGACCACGCATCCAAGCAGATGAATCGTTTTAAGGTGATCCGTCACTTCCATATCCTCAAGAAGATTGAGGCATGAACTAGTATTACTATTGATGAAGGAGAGTGTCTGCATGTTTTTCATGCCCCTTAAAGTCCCCTCCTCTAGTTGAATAGGACATTCTACTGTCGACAATGGAGAAACCATATATTTAACTTCTAATGTTAGGTGTTGCAGAAGGGATGATTCTTTGATATCTCTTAATTACAAGGCTTTGATTTTGGATTTGGCATCAACACGAGCATTGGATATAATACTTTTCAATTTCAATGTCCGCAGGAGGCAGAGCTTCGATATTTCCACAGGAAACAACTCCAAATCTTTGCAACTCTTCGCATTCAGATATAGCATAAATTTGTGCTCTCCTATCCTTGAATGCAACTTTGCTAGCTTGGAACAACAACTAACATCCAAAAACTGGAGGCGCCTCATGGCTCAAACCACTGAAGAACTCAAGCAACATCGATATACTTGTTCGAGACACCATTAGGGCCTTCCAGTCTCCAATGCTTCCTCGATCGCAACAACAACAACACATGCTGGGCTGAAAACAAAGAGACCTAGGCTCTAGTTTGACTGATCAAAGCTCCCCTTTCCTTCCCGATTGAAGCTTTTCCCACCTACGCCACGGGTTGAACAAGTCGCCTCGTTCTACATCAACGGTATTAGTTCTACATCTCTATTGAGTCGAGTTTGATTCCTTAAGCGTTTTGACCCAACAACATAGGTATAATCAAGCAAAGCTTCAAGGATAATAATATGGTTGATTAACAAAGCATTTTGAATGGGCATAAGACCAGTTGGGACATCGACGAGCGTTGGAAGGGAAGGTCTACTACCCGAGGTACAAGATCATTTACACGTATTTATCATGCACATGACAGATGTTGAAAGCCTTTATTAAGTTTCTTGACTAAGTCCAATTAAGTATTTATGGTTTTCATTTTAAGTATTTGGATTATCATAATGTAACTTTACTAGTATTTACAATTTATGTCAATTAAAAAAAAAAAACCTTTTACTACCAAATTAAATTGAATTGATCCCTGTTTTGTCCTTGTTTAAAAGAGGGTTATAAAATGTTGGAGTTATGATTGGTTGGAAGACCTTGAAAAAAAATTATTTCTTTGATTATAGAATGTTGGACTTAAAATGACTTAGGAAAGTATTTATGTATATTCTTACTAGCTAGGTAAGTATTATGTCCAAAAAGAAAATCTAGTAGAAGCGTCACGTCACATGCATATTCAAAGTTTATTTATTTATTGTACTGCCGAAGGTTGTATATAGCAATGAGTTAACATTGACTTTCATATTAGTTTTGTATTGACTTGAAAAATTTATATCAATTTAAATGTTCAACATAACAATTAAAAAAAATTATTTTTTTAAAAAACAAAAATAGTATTTTTTTAATTTTTCATTGGTCAATAACTTGATAGTGTTATTGCAGCCTTTACGTATTTAGAAACCTTAAATTAATGAGAAAAGACAAGACCACAAAAAAACTAATATAATGTAATATTGTATTATAATATATGTTAAAATCTAATATTGTATTGTTTTTTCAAATGAGGTAAAAATTTAAATTTTAAATGTCAACTTTTTTACACTTATTAAAATTTCAATAATTTTACATTTCTTAATATTTTYTTAATTTYTTAATTTCAATAAKTTTACATTTATTAATATTTTTTTAATCTTTCAATTTCAATAATTTTACATTTATTAACATTTTTTAATCTTTTAGTATAATTTTATAGAAATTTGTATGTAGTAATTTTTAAACTTTTAAGTCATATTTTAAAATATAAGAAACATTGAGATGTTTTTACTTTTTTAATTATTATAAAGATCATGGGAAGTACACATCTGCATTCTTTTCGAATGACTAAGGAAATGTTTGAATATTATTTATATAAGCCGTGCAGACACTAACAAGTAAAGTTTTTGGAGGCAGTACATGCAACGTGCTGCCCTTGTTTATTGAAAGACTTTACTAGTAATGCCTCTTATCCAATATATAAGTAACTAGAGATGTAATAGAAATAACATAAGTGGTAGATGACTTATTTCATTTAGTTCGTCATAATTTCATTTCACTTAGTGGGCTAAGATAGATGGAAGTGGAGTATAAAGAGTATCGCTAACTCCAAGCGGGTAGAAGAAGGGAATACAAAGAACTTTAGGTGTGTATCTTATTAAACTTAAGGTGGGTTGGCTTGGTAGGCAAATCATCGAGATGGTTCAACATCAATTAATTTATACTCCCTTGATTCAATCCATCCGCTTTCAATCAGTTAATCTATTGATTCCATGTGGGCCATTCATCACGTATTCCAAAAGGTGGGTTAGGCTTATTAACCGTAGTTCATTCATTTTTTACCACAACTAGGAGCATTCTCCAGTTTCTAGAGCGACATAAATGTACAAAAGTGTAATTTTTATTTCTATTCAAATCAACTTGCAAAGAACTTCTCAGCAGGTACATTGCCATGCAGTGGCACTTGTTTCATTCTAGGAATCTTATTAGTGCTTAGGTCAATCTAGAGTAGGTGTGTCCATGGGTTTATTTAGGTCCTTGGTTGGGTTGGTCTCCACTCTATTGACCAACGTCGTGTATAAGAAGGAGTAGTGAAAAAAGTTGGGATAGTGTGGTGGAGGTGGTTTGGTGAGATGGTTAGGAAGTAGTGCTTGCATGCTCCCCATGAGGGTTCAAATCCTCGATGAAACACGATCTGTTGTGACAAGGATGGAAGGATAGACGCCCCACGTGGGTGTGTCTCCGAACATCTAGATCCTTGCTAAGTCATAAGTTTCCTGCTAGGTGCTGGCTTGCGGGCTATTGACATTAGCCTAAGGTTTATAGTGACAACCAACCGAATTTGAACCTAGGTCCCGTCCAGGTAATCTCGACAAGTTACCGATTTCCCTAAATTTAAAATAAAAAGAAAAAAAGTTGAGATAGTGTTATCATTATTTACTTAACGTAAATCTATTATAATTATTAATTAATTAAGTATAAGAAGAATAATAAATATTATATTTAATTTTGAAAACATTTAGGTTAACACGTATAATAAATAATTAAAAATTTAATTTGTAATTTATTTTATTTAACATGAAAGATCAAAATAATCAATTTTATTTTGCATGTTAAATAAATTACTTTATAAATTAAATAGATTAAAATTAATGCAAGTGAATGATATGACCAAAAATTCAAAAATAGATGTATGTTCTTATATGATAATACATTTATTCTTATACTAAACTTAAACTTTTGGATGTCTTTCTAGTCTCTTTTACCATATTTTTATTATTGCAAATATATATGACAATAATGGTTTTATTGGCGTCGTTCCAAATCTGAAGCAGAGCATTGTTAGTGGCACCAAGATAGGAAAGATCATCAATTCGAAGGAAGCCGGATCGAACCCCGGGAACTGATCTGTCATCGCCGAACTAGAGCTTCGAAAGAATCAAGTATCAGCACGCATCTTTGCTTGCTTTGCTAGAATCAGAAAAATTCTGAAATGATCAACGAAGTATCTATAACGCAGTGATCTGTCAAACCCCTTTTCGGAAGGTCAAAATTCAATAATTCTTCAAATTCATCATTTGTTCGCAAAGTAATGGCGTCATTGGTTTCAAATCCTCAACCAGCCATGGCCCCTGGATTTGTCCCCTTGGCAAATGTAGCACAACAGCCTTATGTATCCGAGCTCCTCTCATTTACTCTAGATCGACTGCATAAGGTTTGAAGTTTTGCTTATATGTTTACTTTCAGTATTACTGCTATCTATATATACGTTGCTGGTTGATGTGGTTATTTTTCTAGGGTTTGAGTGTAGATTTGTTTGAAAATATATTTACAGGAACCAGAGCTGCTCAGAGTAGATGCAGAGCGCTTGAGAAGGCAAATGCAAGAGGTGGCTGTTGGTAATTATAGAGCATTCATTACTGCAGCTGACGCATTGCAGTCAGTTAGGGAAGAAGTGAGCTCAATTGACAAACATTTGGAGTCATTGGTGAGTTATTTCCTTTTTTCTCCCCTGACCTATTTTCTTTTGAGATAAAGCATTGGTCGAGTAGGCCATATGTCTAAATTCTACATATTATACCCAATCGACTGTTTCAATACCAGTGGAAATGGTTCCGGTGACCTATTTCCACTACAGGCCCATACAAGTTGATTTTGATATACATGATCGCATTTGTTTGATCTGCGTAAAGTTTTTAGCCCCAACTTTTGCATTTAACATGGTTGGGGGTGGACTCCACGAGATTTAATATTTGAACCTTTACTTTGAAAGATGAGTGCTTTTACGAACAAGCCATGCGGTAATCCCCTGCGTGTTGGTTGACCTTGAGCAGATTGCTTGTTTCTTTTTGGTCTGATATTTGCACAAGGCTTTCGGTTTTCTTTTGTGCACGAACCGGCATATAAAACAAGACTCATACTGTAAAGTCACGTTATCATTCCATGGATCGTTGTTTTTCTATGTCTACTGAAATTATAGAGGTGTGACATTTCACAGCCTTCTACATTCTTATGCAGTCACTTTTGTCATGTAAACAGTATAAACATTCACTTAATTTATGTTATTTATTGTCTGACTGTGGTTGCACTTCCTCAAGATTCTTTTCATTTAGCGAAGGATGTGATAATGGTAAGTGTTATCACTCGAAATGGTTCCCCGGGGAAATCAGTCCCAAGGTGGTCAAATGATCATTTAGGGAACGTGCCCCTGTGACCAGCACAATCCCTCTTACTTCGGAATTTAGTTCATGCTACCTCCAGTGGGGCATCCAGAAGAAAATTTGTAACTTCAAATTCTGATTTCTTGCAAAGTGACTGGTGCCAAATCCAATGGGAGATGAAAGGTGGAAGAGAAGAAAATCAGCAAAGTAATCAGAGATAAAAGTTTGCTAATTTGAAAGGCTTAGAAGCTGAGATCATAAAGCAGAAAGAGCCACAAAATAGTTCTCACAATAGGACAATTTCATAAATCATACAAACCTGCTTTCATTAATCAGAGATGCAATTGCATAATTCTGGGACAAATCAAGATTAAGTTTGTCCCAAGGAATTAGAGGGAACATAGAACAATAATTTCTTCTCACGATGTTATTGATCTACAGAGACATCAACTATAACTTTCAGACAGACATTAAGACTAAGCCGAGCAAGAATGAAGGACTTTGAATGGCACTGATATGCTTAAAATCTGAACTCTTGTTCCAAAATTAGCTTGCTTTTCTCCCATGGATTAGTATGCTTGCTTGCCAAAAATACCTCTGATGCCAAATTTGAACACAAGGACCAGGAAGCTTCTTTAGAATAGCACTGCAGGTAAGATAGATTTGCACTACTTAAAAGGATGAACTCGATCTCCAATATGCAGCGCTACCTCAGTCCAAATATGGAGAACTTTCATGCTATCTTTGGTTACCTCTTTTTAAATTTTTGGATCACTTGAAAGGCCTCCAAAAGAAGCACTATCTATAGACTGTTTATAATATATTATTAATAGCTTTTTTCCTAAATATATGTGCTGAAGGGCCAATAAGAAAAGCTTTTAGTAATTTCAAGCTTCTGCTTTTCCTAAGATGGAAGCGCTGACTAGAGGGAAGGGACCATTCTCCTTTTGCCTTGTTTGTAAGCCCTTCTTTTTCTTAAAACAGCACAGACAACAAGACCTAAAGGAAATACCATTTTAAGATCTTACCTACTAATTTTATCTGATCTAAAATTTACCATTGATCCAGAGTCAGCATGCTTGGTCTGGTACAGACCCAAACTAATGAAAAATAATGCTGAGTGTGGATACAGATGGACAGGTAGTTGCTGATTTGTCATGTACTGTAGCACTTTCATCCATTGATTAGATCTGCATGAACATGTTAATGAAAACGTTTCTGTTGATCAAGTATTCATGCTGTTTGGTCTTCCACATCAGCGATGATCTGTTGTCCTTTAAATAAATTGCTGTTATCTGACTCTAATCAGCACCCTGCATGTTAAAATCTGCTGATAATAGACACATTGTTTGGACTGAAGAAAGGCACCTCCTGCATGCTGAGAATATATTGAGTTAAGGCGCTTGTTCTAGTGGTGTTAACTCCAAAAATGGTGCCTTCTTGCTGAAAATCTAAATCACAAGTGACCTTTAAAATCTGCTAATGACTGAATGATGCTAAAAACTACAAAAGTACTCTAAAAATAGCACTAACATACTGAAGACAGTCTTCCTGAGGAGTGCCCCTTCTAACTGCTAATATCTCTTACTTTCAGTGTCACATGACGCAAATGATGAGCTTATTTACATTCCAAGCAACATCTGAAATAAATGTGCCAAGAGGCGCATTCTACAGCCCAGATCTATGTGTAATGTGTGTCACAAAACTATAAAAATGAAAAATAAAAATATAAATCAAGTTAAAATTAAAAAATTATTAGATAAACTAGCTTAGATTCATATTAACCCTGGATCTATAACTCAATGTGCAAACCTCAAGTCTTTACATCTTCGAAAAAAATTGTACCTTGAGGAATTTGATCCCTCTCAGTGCTTGATAGGATCAGGGTTAAAATGTATCTAAGCTAGTTCATAATAAATCTTTGACTTGGTTTGGGATTCATGCAACATCAATAGGAAACTGATATGCTCTATAAATGAGCTGAAAAACAAGAAAACATGTCTCCCCATATTAGCAATCATCAAATAGTAATCCTTCTTGGGAGATGTGCCTGAGATATCATTGTGAAAGCTGCTTTTTCCGAGCAGGTACATGATTGGAACCACTCTGAAAATTCTGACTTGAACCTCTGATTTGTTCATTTCAGGTTCGGGAATTAACAATAAGCATAGGTTAAATTGGCTCTTTATATTGGTGCATAGGTTTGTCATGTAGTGCTGTTTATATTGCGTGATCTTCATTATCCATCATAGGTCTTGTCACCCACATACGTATGGTCAAAATATAATAAATGAATTTGTAGAAAGATTGCTAGAGAATCTTTTATTGTGATACTCCAGATGCTTTTTGATTAGTTATAGAGTATTCTTCTAAAAGTATTGAAGTGTATTTTTGTTAATTATAGAATATATGATGTTAAGGCATAACATCGTTTGAAGCTTTGTGTGGCTACAAGGTACCCTTCTATTATATGCTACTATTATCCAATATCTTAAAAATACTATGCTCTCATAAGCTTCAGGTTGAGATAGGTTATTGCATCCCCAGA